>CM076979.1:5144860-5179596 GCA_039105355.1 Benthosema pterotum
TGGCTGAAGTTCAAGTCCAGCTGTTTCAGATGGGAGGAGGGGTTGGAGGTCAGAGCTGAAGCCAGAGAAGAACAGCCTTCCTCTGTGACTCCACAGCCTGACAACCTGCAGAGAAATAGAGATTTAACAAAGTGCTGTTGGTGTTCCAGCAGAGATCCACACAGAGAGAAGACATTCTTTACCCCAGGATCTTCAGTCTGCACTGTGGACTCTTCAGTACAGCACAGAGCTGGAGCAGCTGTGATTCCTGCAGGCAGATGAAACTGAGGTCCACTTCTCTCAGATGGAGAAGATTAGAGCTGAGAGCTGAGAGCAGAACTTCAAATCCTCTCTGTGTGAAGATACAGCCAGCAAGTCTGGAATTACACAGGAAATATCTGGAGTGAAAATCACAGTTTGGGAGTAAAGACACCAAGAGATGGAAAGAGAAGGCAGGAATAATGTGGAGTGAATCATCTTAATCTGAATCTTCAAACAGGAAGTTGACTGACAGGAAACAGAAAGGTAACAAGAAATGATTCCTTAGCAGCCATGATGGATCACATATTATAGTTACTGTATTGTAAAGCTACATAAGTGTGAGATACCATGATGTCAACCTTATTCACACTCTTATTAATATTAAATAATTTAATGACACAGAACCAATGTAAATAATAAAGTGACCTCAGTATCTCCAGTTGACAGTTTGGACTCTTCAGTCCAGCAGAGAGCAGCTCCATGGATGGATCAGTTATCTCATTATAACTGATGTCCAGTTCTGTTAGATGTGAAGGATTAGAGCTGAGAGCTGAACACACAATCTCATATTCTGGCTTTTGGAGGAAACAGCCAACAAGTCTGTAAATGTAGATGAAAAATCAGTGATTATCAAGTTATTCAAGGAAACTGACTATACAGGCTACAATGCATATGTGTCAAACCCAAGGCAGAGTGGCCAAATCAGGCCTATGAAGGAATTGTGTTATTATCTTATTAGATTATGTGGTATATTTCACACACTATGAAAATAAAACATTTGTGCTTGCAGTTTCATCTTTGTGTTCATCTTGCGATTAAAGGACATTGATTTTGGAAGGAAAATTACCATACCATAGCGTCCCACAAATTCTCTGTCTCTATGCCTCCTTTTGAAAGGTAAGTATTTTCTAACTACTAACCGAGTCTTTCTGCTGTTCCTCACAGCTGGGACAAGATTTGATTTCGCCCGTGCTGATTGTATGTTGTACTGGTGCAGGTCCAACTCATCCAGAGGCTCCTCTAGCGTCAGCAGGATGAAGGCCAGAGCTGAACACTGGCTGTCAGACAGTTTTGTCTTTGATCTGTCTGCTGACTTCAGTAACTGTTGGATCTCCTGATGTACTGAGTGGTCGTTCATCTCCATCAGACAGTGGAAGATGTTGATGAATCTGTCAGGAGAGAGATCTCCATCTGTATTGTCCATCTCCTTCAGGTTCTTGATGGCTCTCTGGATGCTCTCTGGACTGTTCTCTGTCTGACCCAGCAGACCTCCTAACAGACTCTGGTTGGACTCCAGTGAGAGACCATGAAGGAAGCGGACAAAGAGGTCCAGGTGGCCGTTCTCACTCTTCAGGGCTTTTTCCATGGCTCTCTGCAGGAAGACATCCAGGGTCATTTCTTCTTCTTCTTCTTCTTCTTCTACTTCTCCGAGGAATGTCTTCAGGACCTCCATGTTCTTCTGTGTGAAACAGTGGATCATGTAGACTGCAGCCATGAACTCATGGATGCTCAGATGAACAAAGCTGTAGACCTTTCTCTGAGATTGAATGGTCTCTTCTTTGAAGATCTCTGTGCACACTCCTGAGTACAGCGAGGCGTCGTTCACATCAAGACCACACTCTTCCAGGTCTTCTTGGTAGAACATGATGTTGCCTTTCTCCAGATGTTCAAACGCCAGCCTGGCCAGCTTCAGAAAAACCTCCCTGTCAGTTTCCGTGAACTTCACCCCTTTTCTTTTTTCTCTGATTCTCTCTTTTTGGTTTCCTTTTGTTTTCTTTTCTTCTTGAGTCTCGTCATACTTCATGTTCTTCCTTCTTAGCTGAAGCGCCACAAAGTGGCTGAACATCCCTGTCAGGTTCTTGGGCAGCTGTCCTGTCCCGTCTGTCTTCACCAGGTCCTCCACAACGGTAGCGGTCATCCAACAGAAGACTGGGATGTGACACATGATGTGGATGCTCGTTGATGTCTTCACGTGTGAGATGATCGTACTGGCTAGCTCCTCATCATCACTGAACATCTTTCTGAAGAACTCCTCCTTCTGGGGGTCTGTGAACCCTCGTATTTCTGTCACCAAGTCAACGCATTCAGGAGGGATCTGATTGGCTGCTGCAGGTCTGGTGGTTATCCAGAGGAGAGCCGAGGGGAGCAGATTCCCCTTGATGAGGTTTGTCAGCAGCATGCCTACCGATGATGTCACTGTGACATCAGAGATGATGTCACTGTTTTCAAAGGCAGCAGAATTGACATCAATGTTCTGGAATTTCAGTGGAATCCTGCTTTCATCCAGACCATCGAAGATGAAGCCAACTTTCCAGGCAGCGAGATGCTCTGCTGTGACCTTCTTTAACGTTGGATGGAAAGCATGGATCAGTGAGAGGAGACTGTGCTGCTCATCTCTGACCAAGTTCAGCTCCCGGAATGAGAAGGGAACCAGGAGAACGATGTCTTGGTTCTCCAAACCTCTTGCCCAGTCCAGAGCGAACTTACGCGTAGAGAATGTCTTTCCGATGCCAGCGATGCCATTGGTCAGAACTCTTCTGCTGGGTTTGTCTCTGCCAGGGAGGATGGTCTTAAAGATGGAACAGCACTTGATCAGGTCCTCATGGAGGGTCTTCATCTTGGAGAAGGTCTCAAGCTGCCACACCTCATGTTGCTGATTAACCCCTTCACTCCCTCCTGCTGATAGGTGGAGGTCTGTGTAGATGCTGGAGAGGGAGGGCACTTCAATGACGTATGTCACACGTTCAAGACCGTCCAGAGTGACCTTAAAAACCTTTAAATCCTCCTGCAGACTGACATCTGATATGAGAAGACAATTAATACATGTTAAACATTCTGCTTCATTCATAACTTTACATTGAACAATCCATAGCATTAAAACTATATGTATAAAATCACAATTTGTAAATGAGAAACAAAAGATAGGAAAGAACAAATAAATATATAGAAATATAGAACACTGGGTCATTACTCTAAGGGCTCCATTTGATTACATGCATTGTCCCTGACGCTACCCGTAACTCGTAACAAATTCCCTTGTTGGTATTTTCGTCAACTTTCCTCTTCCCTTAGCCACTATTCTTAGCCGACACGTTTATTTGTGACTGGAGGTGTGGTCATAGGCGTATTTGTCGCACAGTCCCTCAAGTTGCTAATTTATTCAAATAGATTTGGGAAATAGATAACAGGATTTCAAAGCACCAGCTAACCTATACAAGAAGGCAGAGCCACGTGCGCACGGTGTGCGTGCATCTGTGCACATTGGAGATGTCCACATGGAACAGCTGCTGCGTCAGTTCAATCCATCTCCTTATTTATTGACCTAACAGCTGTAGATTGCCTGCTGTCGGTCACTTCCTTGTGTTTAGGTAACGTATATAATATAATTAAATGCATTAACTAACCTCCCGATCGTTACGTTTTACTTGATCGCGCATTGTAGAGAAGACTTACCCACATATTCTGTATAGCATCTGAGAGAGTGATGTTTGCTCATCACACTGTATTTTTAAATGTAAAAAATGGTCCAGAATTGAGATATTAATGATCAAAAAGACTTCTGTTTTTCCCGAGCATTTCCCGATTGCTTTGCAATTTACTTTATAACATTTCGTATACTTGGGATAAATGCACGCAAACATACAGCAAAAAAAAACTCCAAAAAACATGGAACATGTTTTTTCAACATAACATGTTGAATGGTAAGAAATGATCAAGATTTGACCAAGCTGTAATTGTTAAAGTTAAAATACAAGCTCTATAATATATAATCGTTTGGAATACAGTCAGGCTGCAGGTTTAGGAGTAGGCATAGCAGTAGGGATAAGGGAAATAGATATGGGATGAATTAAAGGCAATGGCAAGACAAACATGGATTGGAGGTGTTTAAGGGGGGAAGATGGTGACGAAAATACCGACTTTAGCGTGGGAATGCTAAATGCCCTAATTGCATATAACATACTGTATAACGGGTGATGTAATCAAAATGGAGCCCTAAATGTATATTTCACCATCTCTATTTGGACATTGATACATTAATACAACATGGACATTTAATCTGATGTCTGCTGTTATTTTAACATTTCATTAACCCATTTAGACCTGATCTAAGGTTTTTGGAAAACTTTAAATATTTATATATCAGCATTAAAACAAATTGAATATTTGAATACTGTACATACTGTACAGGATCCAAATATGGATTCCCGTCAGTAAAATGTGTCCAGTCTTACTCTGTCCAGGTGTGATTTGAATGAAAGTCTTCTGTCCAGGTGTGTTTCTGAATGTCTCTCTGTGGAGATAAAGACAATACAATATAGATTAGATAGATATAGATAGATATTAATATATTATAGGTTAAGGTAAAATATATTGTGAACATAATGTCAATGCCATAAAAATGATTAAAATGTGGTCAAATTGATGGTCAAGGTTATTATTTTGGGTCCTGGTGTTTATAAAGCAGTAGAGACACATCCTGAGTTGAGACGTGTTAATTAATTAAGAGCTGCTTAATGACCTCAATCCGTCAACATTTTTAATAAAAATGTTTTAAAGAGACCTACAGTAAGGAGGACGATAGCTGGTGCTTCACACAGATTAACGATGGAATTAAACTTATTAAACAGTATCTGAGGTTTATTACAGTTTGTGTTAACTAAATTAGAGATGTATTGTGTTTTTGCTGTTTTTAATGCTCTGGAAACTCAGTTCAGTGATAATATTATGTTGTGGTTTCACTAGACATGTTAAAGACTGTAGTTACAGGGTCTGGCCATGAGGGGGCACAAGAACATCACACTAGGACTAGACAGTCAGTAGGACTGTCTAGTCCTGCTGTGACCTATTGTGGATTATTTCTTTATTTGTTTGTTTATTTGATATTTGTGTAAAAGCAGCAATGTCTTGACTTCTTCTGTAAATAGTGTGATGATGACTTGAATTTTGTTGTTATTTTTCATGTCATCATTATGAATCGAATAACCAGGACCTGACCAGACCAATTGTTTCACTGTACTCTGTACTCTTTACAATTTCTCCCAATAAACTATTGAATAAATAAATATAACGTTATAGTAAATTATACAACAGGAGGATTGTCATACTGAGCATCAGGAGGTCCAGGAGGTTCATTACTGAGGTCTGGAGGAAAGTCTTTAGACTGGTCACTCTTCACAGACAGAATGCTGGGAGTTGGACACTCTGCTCTGTGGTCAACACTTCTGGAATCAGAAAACACATTTATACAATTAGCCCTACGCTAAGCCCCGCCCACTCCACTCTGCCCTTCAACTCCATAGAGATGCAGTTAATTAATACAGTTATTAATACATAATTTCATAATTTAACAAAACCTTCAAAATGTCATCTAAATCTAGTCAACCAAGCCTGCAGGCCTGGTTGACTAGATTTAGAAAATGTCCTGCACATTTGTGCAAAAATAACGTACCGCGGGCGCATGTACATTTGTTGCATCGCTGCACAGTGAGGTGTGTGCTAGACGCTATAACCACTGTAGTGCATGCTAGTACTGTACTTAGAAGGGAAATCTTCTGGAAACAGCGTAACTGGAATCATGCCCGCCGACGCCGTTTCCATTTTGCTTAGCGTGTTTGGTCAACAACATCATCATGTTGTTGATGATGTCCTGAAGGATACTTCAGGACATGAAAAAGGACAAAGAAGCAACGTCAGGTAGAATCACAGCAGCAGCAGTCAGGTTGGCTGCCAGGCCAGGCAATGTGCACAAACTGACTGACTCTGCAGTGTTCTGTTGTGCTGTTAAAATGCTTGTTGTGTTGTACAACATACTTTTTTTGTGGCAGAGGTCTGCTGTATTTTGTCAATAATTACATCTCCTATCATGCCAAAAGCTTAGAGTATTATGAATATAGTCAGTTACGCCAACTCCGCTCACTTCATGGAGCCAGTCCAATGGCGGCTCTTCTAAATAGACGTTTTGTAGTAATAGAGCCACATAAACGTCACAGAGACTATGGTGGTTACTGTGCAATACTTTGACGGTGAACATGTTGCGCAACATGTTGCTCAACTCCTGTTTGTCCCTTTTCAGGCTGCATGAACAGCAGTTTGAGCCGTCAGTTTCTGACGCCTCACTGTCACTGTGGTCTGAATATTCTATAATTGCATAATTGCATTGCTACATTTCTACATAACAGACAATTTCATAGATTTGTTGTTGGTCAGTACTGAAGTAGAAATAAATACATTCAATTGCAAAGGAAACATTGGAGAGTGAGTGAGAGAATTTAGGGCTCCATTTTCGTTACCATCTAAACTTTTTTTCTTTTTACTATTTTGATAAACTTTTTGGAATAGTTTAATGTGCCAATCTATTGACACATTGTGAGCTTGTAGACTGGCCATTTAAACCATTGAAAAATGTTTTTTTAATTGTTTAAAAAGGCAAAGAAGTGATGAGGGATAAGGGGTTTAGCGGTAACGAAAATGGAGCCCATGGAGTCATAGTAAATTGTACAACAGGAGGATTGTCATATTGAGCATCAGGAGGTCCAGGAGGTTCATTACTGAAGTTATTATTATAGTTATTATTATAGTATATTGTACAACAGGAGGATTGTCATACTGAGCATCAGGAGGTCCAGGAGGTTCATTACTGAAGTTATTATTATAGTTATTATTATAGTATATTGTACAACAGGAGGATTGTCATACTGAGCATCAGGAGGTCCAGGAGGTTCATTACTGAAGTTTTCAGGAAAGCCTTTAGACCGGTCACTCTTCACAGACAGAAGGCTGGGAGTTGGACACTCTGCTCTGTGGTCAACACTTCTGGAATCAGAAAACACATTTATACAATTAGCCCTACGCTAAGCCCCGCCCACTCCACTCTGTCCTTCAACCCCATAGAGATGCAGTTAAATGACAGCATTTATCCATAGAAACTGGTTTACTGTTGGTCAATGAAGACACAGTACGCGCACGCACACACACACACACACACACACACACACACACACACACACACACACACACACACACACACACACACACACACACACACACACACACACACACACACACACACACACACACAAATAAACTCTATCCTAAGTGATTCCAGTCCTTCATATTGTGGTGTAGAATAGATTAATGTTTAACTGTATGTTGTTCAAACAGTGATAAGACACATGGAGTCCAACCATAAAGTCATAAATGTCATCTCAAATATACAATACAATCATTAGTTTCCAATAGTGTTACTGTGTTAAAGAGTTTTCAATAGTGTTATTGTGTTAAATAGTTTTCAATAGTGTTATTGTGTTAAATAGTTTTCAATAGTGTTACTGTGTTAAATAGTTTTCAATAGTGTTACTGTGTTAAATAGTTTTCAATAGTGTTACTGTGTTAAATAGTTTTCAATAGTGTTATTGTGTTAAATAGTTTTCAATAGTGTTATTGTGTTAAATAGTTTTCAATAGTGTTACTGTGTTAAATAGTTTTCAATAGTGTTACTGTGTTAAATAGTTTTCAATAGTGTTATTGTGTTAAATAGTTTTCAATAGTGTTACTGTGTTAAATAGTTTTCAATAGTGTTACTGTGTTAAATAGTTTTCAATAGTGTTATTGTGTTAAATAGTTTTCAATAGTGTTATTGTGTTAAATAGTTTTCAATAGTGTTACTGTGTTAAATAGTTTTCAATAGTGTTATTGTGTTAAATAGTTTTCAATAGTGTTACTGTGTTAAATAGTTTTCAATAGTGTTACTGTGTTAAATAGTTTTCAATAGTGTTATTGTGTTAAATAGTTTTCAATAGTGTTACTGTGTTAAATAGTTTTCAATAGTGTTATTGTGTTAAATAGTTTCCAATAGTGTTACTGTGTTAAATAGTTTTCAATAGTGTTATTGTGTTAAATAGTTTCCAATAGTGTTACTGTGTTAAATAGTTTTCAATAGTGTTACTGTGTTAAATAGTTTTCAATAGTGTTATTGTGTTAAATAGTTTTCAATAGTGTTACTGTGTTAAATAGTTTTCAATAGTGTTATTGTGTTAAATAGTTTTCAATAGTGTTACTGTGTTAAATAGTTTTCAATAGTGTTATTGTGTTAAATAGTTTTCAATAGTGTTACTGTGTTAAATAGTTTTCAATAGTGTTATTGTGTTAAATAGTTTCCAATAGTGTTACTGTGTTAAATAGTTTTCAATAGTGTTATTGTGTTAAATAGTTTCCAATAGTGTTACTGTGTTAAATAGTTTTCAATAGTGTTACTGTGTTAAATAGTTTTCAATAGTGTTATTGTGTTAAATAGTTTTCAATAGTGTTACTGTGTTAAAGAGTTTTCAATAGTGTTATTGTGTTAAATAGTGATCAATAGGGTTATTGTGCACAAACATCATTTTGTGCACAAACTACAAAGTTATACCAAAGAAAACACCAGTTCCATTTTGTCATCTGTGTTTATCTTATACAACATCACTATGTTATATTCCATAGACCTTGTATACAACATCACTATGTTATATTCCATAGACCTTGTATACAACATCACTATGTTATATTCCATAGACCTTGTATACAACATCACTATGTTATATTCCATAGACCTTGTATACAACATCACTATGTTATATTCCATAGACCTTGTATACAACATCACTATGTTATATTCCATAGACCTTGTATACAACATCACTATGTAATATTCCATAGACCTTGTATACAACATCACTATGTTATATTCCATAGACCTTGTATACAACATCACTATGTTATATTCCATAGACCTTGTATACAACATCACTATGTTATATTCCATAGACCTTGTATACAACATCACTATGTTATATTCCATAGACCTTGTATACAACATCACTATGTTATATTCCATAGACCTTGTATACAACATCACTATGTTATATTCCATAGACCTTGTATACAACATCACTATGTTATATTCCATAGACCTTGTATACAACATCACTATGTAATATTCCATAGACCTTGTATACAACATCACTATGTAATATTCCATAGACCTTGTATACAACATCACTATGTTATATTCCATAGACCTTGTATACAACATCACTATGTTATATTCCATAGACCTTGTATACAACATCACTATGTTATATTCCATAGACCTTGTATACAACATCACTATGTTATATTCCATAGACCTTGTATACAACATCACTATGTTATATTCCATAGACCTTGTATACAACATCACTATGTTATATTCCATAGACCTTGTATACAACATCACTATGTTATATTCCATAGACCTTGTATACAACATCACTATGTTATATTCCATAGACCTTGTATACAACATCACTATGTTATATTCCATAGACCTTGTATACAACATCACTATGTTATATTCCATAGACCTTGTATACAACATCACTATGTTATATTCCATATACCTTGTATACAACATCACTATGTTATATTCCATAGACCTTGTATACAACATCACTATGTTATATTCCATAGACCTTGTATACAACATCACTATGTTATATTCCATATACCTTGTATACAACATCACTATGTTATATTCCATAGACCTTGTAAACAACATCACTATGTTATATTCCATAGACCTTGTATACAACATCACTATGTTATATTCCATATACCTTGTATACAACATCAATATGTTATATTCCATAGACCTTGTATACAACATCACTATGTTATATTCCATAGACCTTGTATACAACATCACTATGTTATATTCCATATACCTTGTATACAACATCACTATGTTATATTCCATAGACCTTGTAAACAACATCACTATGTTATATTCCATAGACCTTGTATACAACATCACTATGTTATATTCCATAGACCTTGTATACAACATCACTATGTTATATTCCATAGACCTTGTATACAACATCACTATGTTATATTCCATAGACCTTGTATACAACATCACTATGTTATATTCCATAGACCTTGTATACAACATCTCTATGTTATATTCCGTAGACCTTGTATACAACATCACTATGTTATATTCCATAGACCTTGTATACAACATCACTATGTTATATTCCATATACCTTGTATACAACATCACTATGTTATATTCCATAGACCTTGTAAACAACATCACTATGTTATATTCCATAGACCTTGTAAACAACATCACTATGTTATATTCCATAGACCTTGTATACAACATCACTATGTTATATTCCATAGACCTTGTATACATGTTTTAAATATTTTTATCATTGGGTGTGTAGAGCTTGTTGTGATGTCATTTTGAAACAAAGTGTGGACACTCCTGGTGTAGATTCTACAGACCTTTCAGGAGGACGTTGTTTACTCTGTGGTCTGTGAGATCTGTTCTCCTCGCTGTCCCCACAATCACTCATCTTGATGTCTCTGTGACACCTGTCAATCAAACACATCATCTGTATGTCTCTGTGACACCTGTCAATCAAACACATCATCTTTATGTCTCTGTGACACCTGTCAATCAAACACATTGTCTTCATGTCTCTGTGACACCTGTCAATCAAACACATCATCTTAACCCTCTCTCACACAGTAAACATGTGATCATTCTAAAGCTGGTCTGTCAATCATTAACATGTCGGCTGGTTTCATCAATCCAGAGTCGTCCTAGGTCTCAGCAGACACAGCAGACATTTCATTCAGGAGCAGTGAATCATAATGGCCTCCTAAAGGTCTCACCAAGGGTTGTTGGGAGGACACAGGCTGGGGCCTCAGATACCACTACTAATACAACTAGTTATTTATCAGATACCACTACTAATACAACTAGTTATTTATCAGATACCACTACTAATACAACTAGTTATTTATCAGATACCACTACTAATACAACTAGTTATTTATCAGATACCACTACTAATACAACTAGTTATTTATCAGATACCACTACTAATACAACTAGTTATTAATCAGATACCACTACTAATACAACTAGTTATTTAGCTCCCCTTTATTCAACACACCATATATGGAAGATAATCTATGGTGACACAATGTGAGCTTGTAGATCTGCTGTTTTCACTAATATTAAACTAACATTATTATTAAACATTGTTACATAAATGGATAAAACTCTTACCAGACATGAAGTCGTTGTTTTCAGAGTCGAGTCAAAATGGAGTCTGAACTACAATACAACCTGACACACCTGAGAGAGAGAGAGAGAGAGAGAGAGAGAGAGAGAGAGAGAGAGAGAGAGAGAGAGAGAGAGAGAGAGAGAGACAGAGAGAGAGAGAGAGAGACAGAGAGAGAGAGAGAGAGAGAGAGAGAGAGAGAGAGAGAGAGGGAGAGAGAGAGAGAGAGAGAGAGACAGAGAGAGGGAGGGGGGGGAGAGAGAGAGAGAGAGAGACAGAGAGAGAGAGAGAGAGAGAGAGAGAGAGAGAGAGAGAGAGAGAGAGAGAGAGAGAGAGAGAGAGAGAGAGAGAGAGAGAGAGAGAGAGCAACATGGCAATAAGGAATCAGGAACAAAGTCCACACACACACACACCCACACCCACACACACACACACAGACACACACACAGACACACACACACACACACACACACACACACACACACACACACACACACACACACACACACACACACACACACACACACACACACACACACACACACACACACACAGTATGGAGGATTGGAGGAAGGTCACATGGTCTACAGTTCTGTTTGTCACTCCTGACTAGAACTAAAATAACTTCATCAGAAACTAAAACTAAAACTGACAAGATAAAATAGTCTTTTCAGGATGTTGACTAAAACTGAATAAATGAATAGAAATGACTGGAATGTGACTAAAATGAACAAGACTTTCGTCAAAAAGAGTAAGACTGACTAAATCTGAAAAATACCTGCCAATACATGTTTGATTTTTCACAGACTAAAACTGACTAAAACCTCTTTGAGTTCCTGTCGACTAAAACTAGACTAAAACTATCAAGGAAAGAAATGACAACATGTGACTAAGACTAATTAAATATTTTGTCCAAATAACTAAAGTGTGGATAAAATGAAGAGGCATTTCATCCCAAAGACTAAGACTGACTAAATGTAAAAACCAACAGTGATGGTGTGAAGCTACTGGACAGTAAAACACATTAATAATAAACATTACAACAGAGATAACGTCTAGTCTGCTGGAAAATCACTACAAGGAAACGTCTCACTGGACTACAAATATGGAGGTTGTAGTTCAGGAAGCCAGCCGCACCAATCACCCAATCACATTCAGTGGGCGGGGTTTACATAGTGTGTGTGTGTCTCCTGTTCGACTCCCTGGCCTGACGGCCTTTGCTGTGTCACTCCATGTCTCTGTCCCTCTGTCCTGGTTTACATAGTGTGTGTGTCTCCTGTTGGACTCCCTGGCCTGACGGCCTTTGCTGTGTCACTCCATGTCTCTGTCCCTCTGTCCTGGTTTACATAGTGTGTGTGTGTCTCCTGTTCGACTCCCTGGCCTGACGGCCTTTGCTGTGTCACTCCATGTCTCTGTCCCTCTGTCCTGGTTTACATAGTGTGTGTGTCTCCTGTTCGACTCCCTGGCCTGACGGCCTTTGCTGTGTCACTCCATGTCTCTGTCCCTCTGTCCTGGTTTACATAGTGTGTGTGTGTCTCCTGTTCGACTCCCTGGCCTGACGGCCTTTGCTGTGTCACTCCATGTCTCTGTCCCTCTGTCCTGGTTTACATAGTGTGTGTGTGTCCTGTTGGACTCCCTGGCCTGACAGCCTTTGCTGTGTCACTCCATGTCTCTGTCCCTCTGTCCTGGTTTACATAGTGTGTGTGTGTCTCCTGTTCGACTCCCTGGCCTGACGGCCTTTGCTGTGTCACTCCATGTCTCTGTCCCTCTGTCCTGTCCTGCTGCTGATGACCATCAATAGAGACATACAAAGATGAAAAAACATAGTTTTAAAAAAGGGATGAACTTTGTTAAAACTACTGAGTGTTTGATCAGTCATGGAGTTTCAGTCTCTACAGTTTAGAGCATACCTGGGCATTATGCGGCCCGGGGGCCAAATGCGGCCCTTTGGCTGGCTCTGACCGGCCCGGGGACCACCTGTGGTCCTTGAGAGTTCCAGTTAAATATGGAGAGTTGGTTAACCAGATGTAACTCTTTGAGAATGTAAAAATGAAACCAAATGGACCCTTGCGGGTCCATTTGGTTTCATTTTTACACTCTCAAGAGTTAAAATATTCATCATCTGAATTACCTAAAATGTACACAATCAGATAATGTAAAGAATGGTCATTTTTGATCTACTGTATATGCGTGCCCGTCTTGCTTCCCAAATACAGCCTGGAATTGTGAACAAACACAAAAGAAATCTTTAGTTTTGTGTGGGGCTAAAATACTGAATAAATAGAGGGCCCCGATCATAATTTTGGTCTTACTCTTACTTTTGTCTTGACATTAAAATAATACTACGCAGACTTTAGTCTTGGCCCTCCACGATATTTTATCTATCTCATGTGGCCCCTTGGGAAAAATAATTGCCCACCAATAAACACATACAAAGATGAAAAAACATAGTTTTAAAAAAGGGATGAACTTTGTTAAAACTACTGAGTGTTTGATCAGTCATGGAGTTTCAGTCTCTACAGTTTAGAGCCTTTAGTGGAAAAACTCACACAGACCAAACACAAGTGAAAATGATTAAACATAATAATGTGCAGAAAACATTCTGACTGATGATTTATCTTTATGGTTCTGTTAATGATTCCATCCTGTTATAACTCTTATCACAACACACAGGGCGGATCTAGGCATGGTCATGGGGGGGCAATGTCCTCCTAAATGCCCAGTCTGCCCCACCAAACATGATGGCATATAAACAACACAAAATATTTCAAATTAAAGTTCTTAATTGTATAATTAAAATGATGTGAAACACTACTACTGCTACTAACTAACTACAGCTGTGTCACCACTAAACCAACAGCATTTCATCATTGAAAACAGAAAACTCTCTGAGTCAGACCTTTAGCTTTATGCATGCTGCGTGTCTGTTGCAACTTCAACAACAACTGATGTTATTATTAAGACTTTACTAGCCTAATAAAAGTCCTGTAACCGAAAATGGTATGGGTGCAGCTTCATGGCCACAACCATACCATTAACATTCTCTCTCTAGTACACCAGTGATCGCCCTCCCAATGTCTGAGGTTTCCTACACCTGGACTACACTGATCCAGGATTCATAGCCTTTGGTCCTGCACACATCCAGAATAAAACAGGTGACTTGCATGTGAATAAACTGAAACTAACATGTGCCGTTTCTGTTGCACCACCTGTAGAATGGTCAATGATTTAATTGGTGTAAAGTAAAGCACTTCGAATGGTGTCTCTTATTCCACTGAATGTGTGTGTGTGTGTGTGTGTGTGTGTGTGTGTGTGTCCTCAACACTCAGGTGACAACATTAAACTTCAGATCAAACACACACTAGTGTGAGCAGACAGACTGTACACAGCACAGGGAAGGACTGGAACAACATGCTGCTGAATGGACCTATAGCCAAGAGCAACGATTCACAGCTAAATTAAACTTCAGGGAACATTCTAGAAGACAGTGTTACAACAACTGACTGGATGATTTACTTCCTGTCTTGAGCAGAGTGTTTATTAACTTCAGTGAAAAAACAAAATGTCTTCCAAGGTGTCTTTCTCAGAAGAGGATCTTTCCTGTCCTGTGTGTCACAACGTCTATAAAGATCCTGTTCTGCTGCTGTGTAGCCACAGCTTCTGTACAGACTGTCTGCAGGACTGGTGGAGAGAGAAGAAATATGAGTGTCCAGTTTGTAAGAAGAGACACTCAAAAGATCTACCCATAAACCTGGCTCTGAAGACCGTGTGTGAGACCTTCGTACAGGAGAGACAGCAGGAAGCATTGACAGGGCCTGAGATTGACGGTCTCTGCGGTCTCCATGATGAGAAACTCAAACTGTTCTGTCTGGAATGTCAACAGCCAGCATGTCTTGTGTGTCGAGATTCTAAAAAACACATCAAACACAGTTTCAGACCCGTCGATGAGGCTGCTCTGGATCTCAAGGAGGAAGCTCAGAGATTACTGAAGCCTTTACAGGAGAAACTAGAGCTCTTCAATAAAGTGAAAACAAACTGCGACCAAACAGCAGAACACATTAAGGTCCAGTCCAGACACACAGAGACGCAGATGAAGGAACAGTTCAAGAAGCTTCATCAGTTTCTACATGATGAAGAGGAGGCCAGGATCACCAAACTGAGGGAGGAAGAGCAGCAAAAAGGTCAGATGATGAAAACGAAGATGGAAGGTCTGAACAGAGACATATCAACCATTTCAAACAAGATCAGAGCCATAGAGGAGGAGCTGAAAGCAGAACACATCACATTCCTGCAGAACTACAAGACCACCATGGAGAGAGTCCAGCTCACACTGCAGGACCCACAGCCGGTCTCAGGATCACTGATAAACGTGACCAAACACCTGGAACAAGTCTGGAACAAGATGAAGGACATTGTCTCTTACACTCCTGTCATTCTGGACCCTAACACTGCACATCCATGTCTCATCCTGTCTGATGATCTGACCAGTGTGAGACATGGACAGAGACAACAGCTTCCTGACAACACTGAGAGGTTTGACTTCTACAACTACATCCTGGGTTCTGAGGGCTTTAGCTCAGGGACTCACAGCTGGTATGTTGAGGTTGGAGACAATACAGAATGGGAAGTGGGTGTGTTACCAAGGTCTTTTCAGAGGAAGGGTCATCAAGGGGGTAAATGCAGGCTAATGACATCTTCTAAAGGTGAATACTCAGCGCGCTCATCCTTCTTCCTCAGTCACTCAGTCACTCCTCTGTCATTGAAGCAGAAACCTCAGAGGATCAGTGTCCAGCTGAACTTGAACAAAGGACAACTATCATTCTCTGATCCTGATACCAACACACACATCCACACCATGCGTTCCTTTGGCACATGGTTTCCATGCATTTCCACTGGTCATTCTCTCCCTCTGAAGATAATACCAGGAAAGGTCAGAGTAACTGTGGAGTAACATTTCAACTGCTGCTGATGATGATGCTGATGATTACAAGGACAAAAACTATAATATCCATAACTAGAACATTATTAATCAATGGGTGTTGTATGATGCATTTTTTTGCCATACAAGTCTGTTTGTTCAGGGAGGCCAGTTGTGATTTTTTTCTCTCTTTTATTTTAACAGGACAGCACAAATTTAGGGACTCATACTGTTTAGCCCCGTAGATGACTATATGCACAGTAAAGGCCTGTCCATACTCTCTTCAACTTCCGAACTTTTCGGAAAGTTGCATCGGAAAGTTGATAAGTGACATCATCCGAAATGTCTGAAACTCATCAATTTTGTTCTGAAAGCTGCAGTGTCGGATGTTGTGACTCTCCGAACTCCACTTTGGAAAGTGGGCGGGGTTTACATAGTGTGTGTGCGTCTTGGAATAGTGGTCTGAGGCTGTGAGCACATTACAACTTATCCGTAGTCGGGTTGCAAGGGGCATCAGCTCCACCAGAGCAGATATTACAGGCCTGTAATGTACAGGGAAATATAGACAGGAGAATTGTGTTGTTTTGTTCAAGCAAGCTGCAAAGCTGTCTCTATTAACAGAACGAGAAATCTTAATGTCTTTCTCTTTTTTTCTCTTTAAATTCAATTATGTTCATTTTCAATAGCAATCAATAATGTATTCATAAGTCACAAATAATCATGTTCTCATAAACGTCAATAATCATGTTCACAATCATCTGTCACTGTAGAATATACATTTACATATTGGTCACCAAAATACTGTAGCTTTAATACATTTGTACTTGTGCTTTAAACTCACGTTTGTAATAATCAGTCTGTGTACTTTACTATAGCAGTAAATAATGTAATACTGTTTTAACCTTGTATTGTTTACGTTTTAGTCACAGTCTTCCTGCATACAGAACGTTTTTTATAAAGAGTACAAATAAAAGAATCAATAAGAATAGTTCTCAAAATACCACAAAACATATTTACAGTATCATAGCAAACCCTATGCTAACTGTGATGTCAGGGAGCTCCGTTTTTACAGAAAATAAACAAGGCCTCCATTTTAGAATGAATCACTTACATTCACTCCAAAACAACAGCAAAACAAGGGCGGATCTAGGCATGGGCATGGGGGCGGGCAATGCCCCCCTAAATACCCAGTCTGCCCCCCAAACACGATTCCATTCAAAACAACTCATGTGCTTATATGCTTATGTGCTTATATTTAAAATGATGTGAACCACTACTACTGCTACTAACTAACTACAGCTGTGTCACCACTAAACCAACAGCATTTCATCATTGAAAACAGAAAACTCTCTGAGTCAGACCTTTAGCTTTATGCATGCTGCGTGTCTGTTGCAACTTCAACAACAACTGATGTAATTATTGATGCTTTACTTGACTAATAAAAGTCCTGTAACTGAAAATGGTATGGGTGCGGCTTCATCGCCCGTGGCGTGAAGCGACACGGGCGATAAAGCCGCACCCATACCATTTTTCTTGCCCCCCCAAACGGGACATGTTACATCTGCCCTGCACCAATATGCCATGTTTTTGTATAATTCTTAGATCAAACAAGAGAAGAAAGTTGTATGAGTCATTTGATATACAGTGTAAGTTGTGATGATTGTGCACTTTTTACTAATGTAGTATTACGCGGAAGCGGGGATCGAACCCGGGACTCCCACTCGCCAGTCCAACACACAACCAGTCGCGCCAATAAGGCTGAGCCCAAATGGCGGGGTTGTTGTCGCTGGCTCATGGCTGGGTGCTACATTCACCCCCTTGATCTTTTGGAGCGCGTCCTCGCGCTTCACACTTCACACCACGGACCCCCGTACGTGATGTCCCTCATGTGGACCCGCAAGGACGTAGACGGGTATATTGGGAATAACACCCGCACTCCAAATCCTGCCGACTACGCCAGATTGTAGTATTACGCGGATGCGGGGATCGAACCCGGGACTCCCACTCGCCAGTCCAACGCACAACAAGTCGCGCCAATAAGGCTGAGCCCGATTGGCAGGGTTGTTGTCGCTGGCTCATGGCTGGGTGCTACACTAACTATAATGTACAGGGAAATATAGACAGGAGAATTGCGTTGTGTTCTTCAAGCAGACTGCAAAGCTGTCTGAATCCTCCATGGTCCATATAGTACCACTATGGTCCATATAGTACCACTATGGTCCATATAGTACCACTATGGTCCATATAGTACCACTATGGTCCATATAGTACCACTATGGTCCATATAGTACCACTATGGTCCATATAGTACCACTATGGTCCATATAGTACCACATATATGGTCCATATAGTACCACTATGGTCCATATAGTACCACTATGGTCCATATAGTACCACTATGGTCCATATAGTACCACTATGGTCCATATAGTACCACTATGGTCCATATAGTACCACTATGGTCCATATAGTACCACTATGGTCCATATAGTACCACTATGGTCCATATAGTACCACTATGGTCCATATAGTACCACTATGGTCCATATAGTACCACTATGGTCCATATAGTACCACTATGGTCCATATAGTACCACTATGCACAAACCATGCTCAATAGACCTGTGCAGTGACGTCACCAGCCCTGTTCCACTAGTGGATTCCTCATTCATTTTCCTCATAGACTTTTCAAAAATGGTTAATAAAAACACGATTGCGCCGCGGCCCTAGCCAACTTGGGTTGTGACAAATCATGACAACAAATACAATATCGTCATATAATATATAATTAGGAAGAAGTAGAAAACGGCATGATACAAGACTTTTTGTTTCGTTTTTCATCTTGGAAATGATTTGATTGTCCCAAAAGTTTGTGTGTGTGTCATCATGATTCGTCACGACTCGAGTTGGCTTTGTCTGCGGCGTAATCGTATAATAAATAAATAATAAATAATTTTCGAAAAGTCTATGAGAAAAATGAATGGGGAATCCATTTCTGGAACAGGGGCGGTGACGTCACTGCGCAGGTCTATATACTGCTCCCCCTTGTGGCGTGATTCACTAACTACTTCTACTATACTTAGAACACAGAATACAATTGGAATTGGACTTTTTTCATCACAAAACCATAAAATAAGAATAATACAATTGTGCACATACACTTGTAGGTTCACACAGACCTGAAAACAAAACGTCTGCATGACTGGAGACACACTGCAGATCAGGGGTTTTCAACAGGTGGTCCGGGGACCACCAGTGGTCCTTGAGAGGGTTCCAGGTGGTCCCCAGCTAAGTTGTTTAACCAGATGTAACTGTGTGACTGGAGACACACTGCAGATCCACTAGTGGTGGAGATTGATTGGAATCTCACCATAGATATGTTGTATCACCATATAGAGCTCATCTATATGTATCAATATATATCAGAGGTTTCAACAGGTGGTCCGGGGACCACCACACCAGTGGTCCCTGAGAGGGTTCCGGGTGGTCCCCAGGCTAAATGACGGAAAGTTGGTTAACAAGATGTAACTCTTGAGAATGTGAAAATGAAACCAAATGGACCCTTGCGGGTCCATTTGGTTTCATGTTCACACTCTCAAGAGTTAATATATCCATCATCTCAAGCACTATTTAATTAAGAAGACTACACTGTTTTGTTGTGAAAATCCAGCCTGGAATTGTGAACAAAATCAAAAGAATTCTTTAGTTTTAGGTCTTTGGGGCTAAAATGTCATCAAATGGTGGTCCTCCGTGGCTCAAATGCTGAATAAATGGTGGTCCCTGGTGTCAAAAAGGTTGAAAACCCTTGATATATATCAATATATTGATTATATGTTCATCAGAATAATGACCATATACAATAAAACACGCTCAGGCTCACAGAGATCTTTAAATTAAAGTAAAATGAACCCCAACGGGTTCATTTGGTTCCATTTGTACGCTCTCAGAAAAAAGAAGCGTCTAAAGAAATCCATTAACATGGTGAAAATACATCTTGATGATGTCATCAAGATGTTTCACCATGTTAGTGGTTTTCTTCAGACCTCCATTTCTTGGGAACACAGAATGGGGAACTTTTTTTTATCATGTCCACCCAACACCTCTAGGGTATACTAATGACATATTAGAATGTTGAAAATGGGTGTAGTTCCCCTTTAATGATCCATTCATCTCAATCCACAGCATATTCAGGCTGTCTCTTAACAAGTTAGACACAACACTAATAGTGATCTTCAACAGTGAACACAGAACAAACAGCAACAACAAACTCAGTCTGTGATACAACTAGTTTACATTCTTTTCATTTATACCAGTGGTTTTCAACCTTTTTGACACCAGGGACTATTTATTCAGCATTTGAGCAACTGAGGACCACCATTTAAAGGTAGGGTAAGTGATTTGAAATTCATGGTGTAGTACCAGCCTGGTGCACTAGGGGCGCCCAAGAGTAGCTACACTATGTGAGCCTGCTGCTCCATCTGATTGGAGGAGAATTCAGCCACCACCTGGGGAACGTTTATTAGCTCCTCTGCTAACATGGGGGAGGGGGAAACTCCATATATGGTTTCCACACCTTATAATAGAGCATTTTAACTGAAAAAAATATTTTTTGGGTGATATCTGACAAAAGTGAAATCACTTCCCCTACCTTTAAGGACATTTTTAGCCCCACAGACCCCAAAACTAAAGATTTATTTTGCTTTTGACCACAATTCCAGGCTGGATTTGGGAAACAAAACAGTCAAACATACAGATCAAAATGACCATTAATCTTCTACATTCTCTAGTTGTGTAGACTTGGGCTGATTCACATGATGGATATTTTAACTCTGGTTAACCAACTGTCCATCATTTAGCCTGAGGACCACCTGGAACTCTCTCAAGGACCACTGGTTGAAAACCACTGATTTCTACAGTACAGAAATATCCCTCCTTACCTTTTGGGTCAAAACAAAGGAAACTGATCCTACAGTGGCTGCAGAGGGTCAAAAGAGGAAAAACACTGCAGCAAACCTACTGCCTAACACAGTCAAACTACGCCATCTACTGGCAGACATACAACACCACCTTACATACACATTATGATTGTTCATATACAGTACAATAAAACACTCTTTAAATTAAAGTCAAATGTCTAAACATCCTAACAAGGCTCTGGAAGGAAGTGTATTATAATGTGTAAACATTAAACAGAGTTATGTTTGTTAACACTGATCACCACATAATTCATCACATTTATTACCATATGGATATAACAGCCTCTGGATTGATAGATCTGTTGTCCAGGTGTTGCATTGATATATATCAAATCCACATCATCAGTAATATCCACTGTGTTTGGTTCAGCATCAGAGCAGAAAATCAACTGTTGTTTTGTTTTGTTTTGTCCAATAACAGCAGAATGTGTCTAATTACATGTTCTGTTTCTTTTCTTTATATGAAATGTAAATAAAATAATGAAACCAAAACACTGTGTTCCATATGGAGTTTACCATATCAGTGCATCATAGCAGCAAGAACATTGAATTAAAACACTGTGTTCCATATGGAGTTTACCATATCAGTGCATCATAGCAGCAAGAACATTGAATTAAAACACTGTGTTCCATATGGAGTTTACCATATCAGTGCATCATAGCAGCAAGAACATTGAATTAAAACACTGTGTTCTATATGGAGTTTACCATATCAGTGCATCATAGCAGCAAGAACATTGAATTAAAACACTGTGTTCCATATGGAGTTTACCATATCAGTGCATCATAGCAGCAAGAACATTGAATTAAAACACTGTGTTCCATATGGAGTTTACCATATCAGTGCATCATAGCAGCAAGAACATTGAATTAAAACAAGTTAGAATTGTTGGCAGTTTATAATGACTTGAATGTTTTCAGACTCACCTCAGCAGCAGAGCAGGAATCAACTGAGGCAGTGGTTTTCAACCAGTGGTCCAGGGACCACCAGTGGTCTTGGGAGGGTTCCAGGTGGTCCCCAGGATAGGCTAAATGATGTGAAGTTGGTTAACCAGATGTAACTCTTTGAGTGCGTAAACATGAAACCAAATGGACCCTTGCGGGTCCATTTGGATTCATGTTTACACTCCCAAGAGTTAAAATATTCATCTTGTGAATTATCCCCAAGTCTACACAACTTTGCCTTATTACCGTCTGCTCAAAAATGTCTTGGGAGGTCAAGGGGGAGAAGACAGGCCCATGATCTTCACAGCCGTTTTTACAGTTCTTTCTATTTGAGCTTTGTATTTCACAGTCAGATTTCCATATACCAACTAAAGATTCCATATCTCAGTATAGATTCTATGCTAGCCCTATAGAAAATTAGCATAATGTTCACACTAACACCAAACAGCCTCAATCTATAAAGAAAATGTAACCTCTGATGTATTTTCTAATTACCGTATTTTCCGGACTATAAGGCGCACCTAAAAGCCTTTAATTTTCTAAAAAATCCACACTGCGCCTTATAATCCAGTGCGCCTTATATATGGATTGTTTGACTGAAGTAGCTTCTATTCTATGTAAACTGTAGTAGCTTCTATTCCCTGCGCCTTATAATCAGGTGCGCCTTATATATGAAAACGGTTCTAAAGGTGCGCCTTATAATCCAGTGCGCCTTATAATCCAGTGCGCCTTATAGTCCGGTGCGCCTTATAGTGCGGAAGAATTACTATAATGTTTAGTTGTTAAGACTTCAGCCTGGATCATACATACTCCAGGGTGAAGCCTTAACAAACTACAGCATGGTGAAAACCTTTCACCCAAACTCACTTCACCCTGCAGTATGTTAGAGTCTTAACAAACTACAGCATGGTGAAAACCTTTCACCCAAACTCACTTCACCCTGCAGTATGTTAGAGTCTTAACAAACTACAGCATGGTGAAAACCTTTCACCCAAACTCACTTCACCCTGCAGTATGTTAGAGTCTTAACAAACTACAGCATGGTGAAAACCTTTCACCCAAACTCACTTCACCCTGCAGTATGTTGGAGCTTTAACACTCTCACCTGGGTCTAATATAGAGCCCGACCGATGCCATATTTTTGTGGCCGATGCCGATACCGATTTTTGGAAAAAACTGCACCGATGTTACCAATGTTTGGGACCGTTGTATTATAATGAATTAAAATAATTAAAAATACATTTGAAAAACTTCTAAACGTCAAATTTATTCTCTCTTTCAAGTAAATAATAGAAAACGACATTGACATAATTTACTTTTGTGAAATAATTCCATTTGCTGTGTTTCTTTTTCTGTTCCAGGCAAATATCGGCCTATCGGCCGATATATCGGCCGATGTTACCGATATATGGGCAGATTTTACCGATATATTGGCCGATGTATCGACTGATATATCGGTACGAATATCACCGATACCGATGTCGATATATCGGTATCGATATCGGCCGATATATCGGTACGACAGATATATCGGTCGGGCTCTAGTCTAATATGAGAATAATTAAAGTGTCCAGTGACATGGTCAGGGAGGTTCTCTCTCTGATGTTACAACAGTTAGTCACAATGACAATTCAACACCAGTAATGTCAGCATTTTCTCTCAGTCAATTCATCTTTTAAATCCGCTACCTCCATACAAATAAACTTTAAATGTACAGAAACTATTAAGGCCACACACACACACACACACACACACACACACACAACACACACACACACACACACACACACACACACACACACACACACACACACACACACACACACACACACACACACACACACAGTATGGACGCCCGTCAACACCAACAGGCTGCTGACAACTTAGTAGAGTTGTAGTAAATAAACATGTGTAAACAGAACATTGTGGTGTCATGTGTGAACGTGTGTCTGACTGCATGGCTGTGAGATACAGTAGTAAATAAACATGTGTAAACAGAACATTGTGGTGTCATGTGTGAACGTGTGTCTGACTGCATGGCTGTGAGATACAGTAGTAAATAAACATGTGTAACAGAACATTGTGGTGTCATGTGTGAACGTGTGTCTGACTGCATGGCTGTGAGATACAGTAGTAAATAAACATGTGTAAACAGAACATTGTGGTGTCATGTGTGAACGTGTGTCTGACAGTGTGTCTTCAATGATGTTCTGATGCAGTTTGACCTGTAGGTCACCACCGTTTGGAAAACACACCGTTTTTAACAGTCGCAACCTTTTCTACCTGACACCACCTTTTACTGAATCAGTCACGACATTCATAAAATGGTCACAACCGTTTTAAAAAGGGTCGTGAATCTTTTAAAAAGGGTCTGGGGTTTAGGTTAGGATTAGGCTAGGTTTTACTGAGGTTAAGTTCAGGGCTAAGGTTAGGATTAGGTTTAGTTGTGATCAAAACAGGTCGCGACTGTTCCACAAACAGTCGTTTGGTAAAAAGTAGGGGTGTTGAATGATTAAAAAAAAAAAAAAATAAAATTAATCACAGCTTCAAAATTAATTTAATCATGATTAATCAACATTCAAAACCGTGTCCAAAATATGCCTGTTTTCCTTTACAGGAATTGAACATTTTAAAAGAAAAAAATAATCTGGGGGGAAAACACATGTTTATTTCTTAAATATTTAAGAAAATAAGTGATCTACAAGCCTCCAATGGTTGTAGATCTTAATCTCTGTGTTGCTTGTAAAGACACTTCTATATGTCTCCGTAAAACCTTGCTCTACACATTTTTTTTCCAATGAGAAAATGCTCAGTGTGTTGAGTCAGTGTGCATGAGTTAATTGCGTTAAAATTTCAAGCAGATGAATCAAAAAAAAATAATTTAACTATTTTCAACAGTCTTAGTAAAAAGGTTGCGACTGTTCCACAAACGGTCGTTTGGTAAAAAGTTGACCAATTGTAAAACAGTCTCCAGGGTTCCTGACCTATAAAACGGTCTCCAGGGTTCCTGACCTATAAAACGGTCTCCAGGGTTCCTGACCTATAAAACGGTTGCGACTGAATGATCATCCGTCCCAGTCGTGACCTATAGGTGGAGGTCGCAGAAGGATCTCCCTGTGTGTGTGTTGGGATTAACAGCTGAGATTAATCTGACAGATTATATGCTGTCATTTACCTTCATACAGATTATATCTGATCACACACAGAGGAAAACTCACTGGAAAATGCTTTGATTTATTTGAATGTTTTATTCATTAACAGTATTGTTCCACACATAAACACTGTTGCAATAATGGTGTTTTGATCTTGTAGATCCAAACTTTATCACAATATCTGCCTCTTTCTTAGAGGTTATTTAAAAGGTCATAACATTCATTAAATAGTCACTTCTCTGTTATCTGGGGACCCCCAAGAACATGACCCTGAACCACCTGGGGACCCCCAAAAACATGACCCTGAACCTGAGGGGTCTCTAGAGGGTTTCTCTCACAATTAAACAATAGTATATAATAATAATAATAATAATAAACTACATCTGAAATTCATTAGTGACACAGACCCCCCCCCCCCCCCATTATGATACAACACACTGTCTGTCTGTCCTCACAGCCTGTCTGTCTGTCCTCACAGCCTGTCTGTCTGTCCTCACAGCCTGTCTGTCTGTCCTCACAGCCTGTCTGTCTGTCCTCACAGCCTGTCTGTCCTCACACAGAGACACAGAGGAGTCAGGCAACAACGTAAACCCAGCATATAGAGGTTTAGTGAAGGAGGTGTGGAAGGTGTACAGATGAGACAGAGTGTCCTCTAACACTCTGTAGAAGGACAGAGTCCCAGCAGGACGGTCCACATAAACTGCTACTCTGTTGGAGCCAGAGGGACGGATAGGAAGGAAAGTGGCCTTACTATTGTGTCTGACATAGTAAACGTTACCATGGTGACCATCTTGACAGCCCAGACTCCAGGAGTGTTTATTGTATCCTAGCAGACAGTCATCACCCTTTCCTTTCCTACTGATGTCTCTGTCAGTCACTCCTATATCAACCTCTCCACTGAACTGAACCTCACTGTAGCAGCGTTCATCCAGACTCTCTGAACTCAGAACCTGAACCTTTCTATCAAACCTGTCAGGATGATCAGGATATGAATGATCCTGATCATCCTGACCTCGTGTGACCTTCATGTTGTTCTCAGACAGAGAGAGGAATCTGTGTGCTGTGTTTGTGTCCAGTGTGAGACGCTGGAAATCTGATGAGGAAACAACACAGTACACACACACACACACACACACACACACACACACACACACACACACACACACACACAACACACAACACCACACACACACACACACACACACACACCACACACACACACACACACACACGCACACACACATCCTATGGAACCAAATGGACCCGTAAGGGTCCAACCAAATGGACCCTTAAGGGTCCAACCAAATGGACCCGTAAGGGTCCAACCAAATGGACCCTTAAGGGTCCAACCAAATGGACCCTTAAGGGTCCAACCAAATGGACCCCTAAGGGTCCAACCAAATGGACCCGTAAGGGTCCAACCAAATGGACCCGTATGGACCCGTAAGGGTCCAACCAAATGGACCCTTAAGGGTCCAACCAAATGGACCCGTAAGGGTCCAACCAAATGGACCCGTAAGGGTCCAACCAAATGGACCCTTAAGGGTCCAACCAAATGGACCCTTAAGGGTCCAACCAAATGGACCCTTAAGGGTCCAACCAAATGGACCCGTAAGGGTCCAACCAAATGGACCCGTAAGGGTCCAACCAAATGGACCCGTATGGACCCTTAAGGGTCCAACCAAATGGACCCGTAAGGGTCCAACCAAATGGACCCTTAAGGGTCCAACCAAATGGACCCGTAAGGGTCCAACCAAATGGACCCGTAAGGCAACCAAATGGACCCGTAAGGCAACCAAATGGACCCGTAAGGGTCCAACCAAATGGACCCGTAAGGGTCCAACCAAATGGACCGTAAGGGTCCAACCAAATGGACCCGTAAGGGTCCAACCAAATGGACCCGTAAGGGTCCAACCAAATGGACCCTTAAGGGTCCAACCAAATGGACCCGTAAGGGTCCAACCAAATGGACCCGTAAGGCAACCAAATGGACCCGTAAGGGTCCAACCAAATGGACCCGTAAGGGTCCAACCAAATGGACCCTTAATGGTCCAACCAAATGGACCCGTAAGGGTCCAACCAAATGGACCCGTAAGGGTCCAACCAAATGGACCCGTAAGGGTCCAACAAAATGGACCCTTAAGGGTCCAACCAAATGGACCCGTAACGGTCCAACCAAATGGACCCGTAAGGGTCCAACCAAATGGACCGTTAAGGGTCCAACCAAATGGACCGTAAGGGTCCAACCAAATGGACCCTTAAGGGTCCAACCAAATGGACCCGTAAGGGTCCAACCAAATGGACCCTTAAGGGTCCATTAGCATAAACCACACCCCCTCTGTCTTCCTATTGGCTGGTCTTTACACAACTATAACTTGGGTTTGGAACATGCTACCACCTCAATATTTGGTAGATAGCCTTCTTGGACCAATAGGAAGGAGTTGTACAGCTTAAGACCGCCTCCTCTGTCTTCCTATTGGCTGGTCTTTACACAGCTATAACTTGGGTTGGGTCCAACCAAATGGACCCGTAAGGGTCCAACCAAATGGACCCGTAAGGGTCCAACCAAATGGACCCGTAAGGGTCCAACCAAATGGACCCTTGTAATGCTTATTTACCTGGCAAGCATGTTAGCATGCAGGTGGTCTATTAGCATAGCTTTAGCATGTTAGCATGCTACTATATTAGCATAGTATTAGCATGTTAGCATCCCGCGAAAGTTTGCACACACTTGGCGAGTGGCAGGCACACAGTAAAATTTCTTAGAAATTTTGTTTCTAGTTCTGTGTGCCTGCCAGTATGGCAGAAGCACACAGGTTGTGATTCGTCAACTTAATCCATCTGACACTCGTCTATCTATCCGAAATTTTGACCGCTATGGCCGGCCGCACGGTTTGCACAATCCCCGCAATATATACATCAAAACGTGCGGCTCGGCCGGGAAAGATGTGCTTGTGCTTTTCTTTCCGATACGCGTTACCGTGCCAACGTAATTCGCAATAAACGACGCAAAAAATCCCCATTCGAAATGAATGGGGGCACACCGAAAAAATCTGAAAAAGAAGTGCTTATTTGGAGCCACATTACTCTGGCACACTGTGGCGTAGAAACACGATTTTAACTTTAAACCGCAGACGCGGCTCTCGACTTCGTCACGGTTCAGACGGTATTCGAATATGTTGCACGGTTTGTCCGCTATCGCAGTTCAAAGTGTGCATGGTTCGAGAATTTAGCGGAGCTTAGAGGCTCGTACGACCAGTGAGCGAGTGAAACAGAGTGCGAGATGCAGTGTCTTGAGGTTCGGGTCATAACCGAACAAATCGTCCTCACGGCCACTATATTCGCTTTACACGCGTGGTTTTCGGACATTTTGTAGACAAACTTCTCGCCTTTCACCCAATGTCATCAAAAAAGCACAGACATGTCCAGAGCCAGAGCTACGGGCCTCAGAGCGACCCAACGTATGCTCCCGTGTCCCTATCAATTCCATTATAATTCGCTGCATTTTGGCGTTTGACGTTTTTTTTTCAAACGCAAATTCTTAAATCGCTCTCACGGCCACGTCTTTTATCGTACCAATACCACGATCGCACACAACATAGCTTGCGAAGTCGTAACGCCCACATCGAAAAAAGTAAACGCTTACGAGTTTTAATTTTCGCGTGAGAGGCCTTCGTTCCAAGAGAGTGCTACCCATTGACTCCCTGTTTAAACTAATGGACAATACTATCTGTACTCATGCACTGAACACAGGTGTAACAGATTAGGCCCTAATTAGATGGCTGCCACTAGCCACACGCGCGCAGAGACACGCACACACATGCTCTCCTCTCCAGTCTATGCTTTGCTGCATAGTGTACTTGCTCATGGAGTTCTCCATGGGGTTAGACATGCCCAAATATGGAATGTGTGACGCACACACGCGCACACACGCACACACGCACACAATGGACCCGTAAGGGTCCAACCAAATGGACCCTTAAGGGTCCAACCAATGGACCCTTAAGGGTCCAACCAAATGGACCCTTAAGGGTCCAACCAAATGGACCCGTGAGGGTCCAACCAAATGGACCCGTGAGGGTCCAACCAAATGGACCCGTAAGGGTCCAACCAAATGGACCCGTATGGACCCTTAAGGGTCCAACCAAATGGACCCGTAAGGGTCCAACCAAATGGACCCGTAAGGGTCCAACCAAATGGACCCTTAAGGGTCCAACCAAATGGACCCTTAAGGGTCCAACCAAATGGACCCATAAGGGTCCAACCAAATGGACCCGTAAGGCAAACCAAATGGACCGTAAGGGTTCAACCAAATGGACCCGTAAAGGTCCAACCAAATGGACCCTTAAGGGTCCAACCAAATGGACCCGTAAGGGTCCAACCAAATGGACCCGTAAGGGTCCAACCAAATGGACCCGTAAGGGTCCAACCAAATGGACCCGTAAGGGTCCAACCAAATGGACCAACCAAATGGACCCTTAAGGGTCCAACCAAATGGACCCGTAAGGGTCCAACCAAATGGACCCGTAAGGGTCCAACGAAATGGACCGTAAGGGTCCAACCAAATGGACCGTAAGGGTCCAACCAAATGGACCCGTAAGGGTCCAACCAAATGGACCCGAAGGGTCCAACCAAATGGACCCGTAAGGGTCCAACCAAATGGACCCGTAAGGGTCCAACCAAATGGACCCGTATGGACCCTTAAGGGTCCAACCAAATGGACCCGTAAGGGTCCAACCAAATGGACCCGTATGGACCCTTAAGGGTCCAACCAAATGGACCGTAAGGGTCCAACCAAATGGACCCGTAAGGGTCCAACCAAATGGACCCTTAAGGGTCCAACCAAATGGACCCGTAAGGGTCCAACCAAATGGACCCGTCCAACCAAATGGACCCGTCCAACCAAATGGACCCGTAAGGGTCCAACCAAATGGACCCGTAAGGGTCCAACCAAATGGACCCGTAAGGGTCCAACCAAATGGACCCGTAAGGCAACCAAATGGACCCGTAAGGGTCCAACCAAATGGACCCTTAAGGGTCCAACCAAATGGACCCTTAAGGGTCCAAACAAATGGACCCTTAAGGGTCCAACCAAATGGACCCGTAAGGGTCCAACCAAATGGACCCGTAAGGGTCCAACCAAATGGACCCTTAAGGGTCCAACCAAATGGACCCGTAAGGGTCCAACCAAATGGACCCGTAAGGGTCCAACCAAATGGACCCGTAAGGGTCCAACCAAATGGACCCGTAAGGGTCCAACCAAATGGACCCGTAAGGGTCCAACCAAATGGACCCGTAAGGGTCCAACCAAATGGACCCTTAAGGGTCCAACCAAATGGACCCTTAAGGGTCCATTTGGTTCCAATAGCATAAACCACACCCCCTCTGTCTTCCTATTGGCTGGTCTTTACACAACTATAACTTGGGTTTGGAACATGCTACCACCTCAATATTTGGTAGATAGCCTTCTTGGACCAATAGGAAGGAGTTATACTGCTTAAGCCCGCCTCCTCTGTCTTCCTATTGGCTGGTCTTTACACAGCTATAACTTGGGTTTGGAACATGCTACCACCTCAATATTTGGTAGATAGCCTTCTTGGACCAATAGGAACAAGTTAGCACTACTTAGCATTACTTAGCATTATTTAGCATTATTAGCATTTTCACAATAATTGGCATTACTTAGCATTATTAACAATACTTAGCATTAGCATTACATAGCATTATTAGCATTTTCACGATAGTTAGCATTACTTAGCATTGTTAACAATACTTAGCATTAGCATTATGTAGCATTATTAGCATTTTCACAATAGTTAGTATTATTAGCATTAACAATGCTTAGCATTATCATGACTTAGCTTTATTGGCATTACTTAGCATTATTAGCGTTTTCACAATACTTAGCATTAGTTAGCATTATTAACAATGCTTACCATTAGCATTACTTAGGACTCCCACATGGGAACCCCCCATTTACAGTCAATATTTTGAAATATGTAATGCTTATTTACCTGGCAAGCATGTTAGCATGCAGGTGGTATGTTAGCATAGCTTTAGCATGTTAGCATGCTACTACGTTAGCATAGCATGTTAGCATGCTAACTCCCGCAAAAGTTTGCACACACTTGGCGAGTGGCAGGCACACAGTAAAATTTCTTAGAAATTTTGTTTCTAGTTCTGTGTGCCTGCCAGTATGGCAGAAGCACACAGGTTGTGATTCGTCAACTTAATCCATAATCATCACTCGTATTTCTATCCGAAATTTTGACCGCTATGGCCGGCCGCACGGTTTGCACAATCCCCGCAATATATACATCGAAACGTGCGGCTCGGCCGGGAAAGATGTGCTTGTGCTTTTCTTTCCGATACGCGTTACCGTGGCGACGTAATTCGCAATAAACGACGCAAAAAATCCCCATTCGAAATGAATGGGTGCACACCAAAAACATCAGAAAAAGAAGCGCTTATTTGGAGCCACATTACTCTGGCACACTGTGGCGTAGAAACACGATTTTAACTTTAAACAGCAGACGCGGCTCTCGACTTCGTCACGGTACAGGCGGTATTCGAATATGTTGCACGGTTTGTCCGCTATCGCAGTTCAAAGTGTGCATGGTTCGAGAATTTAGCGGAGCTTAGAGGGTCGCACGACCAGTGAGAGAGTGAAACAGAGTGCGAGATGCAGTGTCTCGAGGTTCCGGTCATGACCGAACAAATCGTCCTCACGGCCACAATATTCGCTTTACATGCGTGGTTTTCGGACATTTGTAGAAAAACTTCTCGCCTTTCACCCAATGTGACCAACAAAGCCCAGTCAGGTACAGAACCGGTCCTACGGGCCTCAGAGCGAGATGACGTAACCTCCCGTCTCCATATTAATTACATTGTAATGTGCTCCATTTTGGCGTCTGACGTTTCTTTTGAAACGCAAATTCTTAAATCGCTCTCACGACCACGTCTTTTATCGTACCAATACCACGATCGCACACAACATAGCCTGCGAAGTCATAACGCCCACATCGAAAAAAGTAAACGCTTACGAGTTTTAATTTTCGCGTGAGAGGCCTTCGTTCCAAGAGAGTGCTATCCATTAACTCCCTGTTTAAACTAATGGACAATAGTATCTGTACTGACACACTGAACACAGGTGTAACAGATTAGGCCCTAATTAGATGGCTGCCACTAGCCACACGCGCGCAGAGACACGCACACACATGCTCTCCTCTCCAGTCTATGCTTTGCTGACTAGTGTACTTGCTCATGGAGTTCTCATGGGGTTAGACATGCCCAAATATGGAGTGTGTGATGCACACACGCACGCGCGCGAGCATGCACACACACACGCACACACACACACACACACACACACACACGTGCGCGCGCATGTACACAAACACACAACACACACACACACACACACACAAACACGCACACACACACACACACACACACACGCACAAACACGCACACACACGCACCCACACGCGCGCGCACGCATACGCATGCACACACACAGTCGGGTAGATGGCTGCCACTAGCACACACACGCACACACACGCACACACACGCGCGCGCACGCATACGCATGCACACACACAGTCCGGGTAGATGGCTGCCACTAGCCACGCACACACACACACACACACACAACACACACACACACACAACACACACACACACACACACACACACACACGCACACACATCCTATGGAACCAAATGGACCCGTAAGGGTCCAACCAAATGGACCCTTACGGGTCCAACCAAATGGACCGTAAGGGTCCAACCAAATGGACCCTTAAGGGTCCAACCAAATGGACCCTTAAGGGTCCAACCAAATGGACCCTAAGGGTCCAACCAAATGGACCCGTAAGGGTCCAACCAAATGGACCCGTATGGACCCGTAAGGGTCCAACCAAATGGACCTTAAGGGTCCAAACCAAAAAATGGACCCGTAAGGGTCCAACCAAATGGACCCGTAAGGGTCCAACCAATGGACCTTAAGGGTCCAACCAAATGGACCCTTAAGGGTCAAACCAAATGGACCCGTAAGGTCCAACCAAATGGACCCGTAAGGGTCCAACCAAATGGAACCGTATGGACCCTTAAGGGTCCAACCAATGGACCCGTAAGGGTCCAACCAAATGGACCCTTAAGGGTCCAACCCAATGGACCCGTAAGGGTCCAACCAATTGGACCCGTAAGGCAACCAAATGGACCCGTAAGCAACCAAATGGACCCGTAAGGGTCCAACCAAATGGACCGTAAGGGTCCAACCATGGACCCTTAAGGGTCCAACCAAAAATGGGACCCGTAACCAAGGGGTCCTACCAAATGGAACCCGTAAGGGTCCCCAAACCAATGGGACCCTTAAGGGTCCAACCAAATGGACCCGTAAGGATCCAACCAAATGGACCCGTTAAGGCAAACCAAATGGACCCGTTAAGGGTCCAACCAAATGGACCCGTAAGGGGTCCAACCAAATGGACCCTTAAAGGGCCAACCAAATGGACCCGTAAGGGTCCAACAAATGGACCGTAACGGTCCAACCAAATGGACCCGTAAGGGTCAACCAAATGGACCCTTAAGGGTCAACCAAATGGACCCGTTAAACGGTCCAACCAAATGGACCCGTAAGGGTCCAACCAAATGGACCGTTAAGGGGTCCAACCAAATGGACCGTATGGGTCCAACCAAATGGACCGTAAGGGTCCAACCAAATGGACCGTTAAGGGTCCAACCAAATGGACCCTTAAGGGTCCAACCCCAAATGGACACCCGTTAAGGGTCCACCCCAAATGGACCCGTAAGGGTCCAACCAAATGGACCGTAAGGGTCCAACCCAATGGACCCGTAAGGGTCCAACTCCAAATGGACCCTATGGGTCCAACCAATGGACCGTAAGGGTCAACCAAATGGACCCTTAAGGGTCCAACCAACCATGGACCTTAAGGGTCCATTAGGCATAAACCACACCCCTCTGTCTTCCTATTGGCTGGTCTTTAAACAAACTATAACTTCGGTTTGGAACATTGTACCAACCTCAATATTTGGTAGATAGCCTTCTTGGACCCAATAGGAAGGAGTGTACAGCTTAAACAGACCGCCTCCTCTGTCTTCCTATTGGCTGGTCTTTACACAGACTATAACTTGGGTTGGGTCCAACCAAATGGACCCGTAAGGGTCCAACAAATGGACCCGTAAGGGTCCAACCAAATGGCCCGTAAGGGTCCAACCAAATGGCCCCTTGTATGCTTATTTACCTGGCAAGCATGTTAGCTGAAGGTGGTCTTTAGCATTGCTTTAGCATGTTAGCATGATACTATATAAGCATAGTATTAGCATGTTTAGCATCCCGCAGAAAGTTTGCACACACTTGGGCGAGTGGCAGGCACACAGTTAA
>CM076979.1:5180096-5215096 GCA_039105355.1 Benthosema pterotum
CCTGATTCCTTATTGATTGTTTTGCTCTCTTCTCTCTCTCTCTCTCTCCTCTCTCTCTCTCTCTCTCTTGTCTCTCTCTCTCTGTCTGTTCTCTCTCTCTCTCTCTCTCTCTCTTCTCTCTCTCTCTCTCTCTCTCTCTTCTCTGTCTCTCTCTCTCTCTCTCTATCTCTCTCTCTCTCTTCTCTCTCTCTCTCTCTGTCCCTTCTCTCTCTCTCTCTCTCTCTCTTCTCTCTCTCTCTCTCTCTCTCTCTCTCTCTCAGGTGTGTCAGGTTGTATTGTAGTTCAGACTCCATTTTGACTCGACTCTGAAAACAACGACTTCATGTCTGGTAAGAGTTTTATTCATTTATGTAACAATGTTTAATAATAATGTTAGTTTAATATTAGTGAAAACAGCAGATCTACAAGCTCATATTGTGTGACCATAGACTATCTTCCATATATGTGTAGCAGGCGGCTACAGCCTCTGTCGTGATGGCCTCCAAAGTCTAGTATCTGTCCCCAGACCAAGGGCATGTCCCTTTGGTCTAGTGGTTAAGATGTTGGACTTTCACACGGGAGACCCGAGTTTGAATCCCGGGCGTTACATATGGTGTGTTGAATAGTGTTAACCCTTAAAGGAGTTTTTCACTCCCAAAAAGAGCTAAATAACTAGTTGTATTAGTAGTGGTATCTGATAAATAACTAGTTGTATTAGTAGTGGTATCTGATAAATAACTAGTTGTATTAGTAGTGGTATCTGATAAATAACTAGTTGTATTAGTAGTGATATCTGATAAATAACTAGTTGTATTAGTAGTGGTATCTGATAAATAACTAGCTGTATTAGTAGTGGTATCTGATAAATAACTAGTTGTATTAGTAGTGGTATCTGATAAATAACTAGTTGTATTAGTAGTGGTATCTGATAAATAACTAGTTGTATTAGTAGTGGTATCTGATAAATAACTAGTTGTATTAGTAGTGGTATCTGAGGCCCCAGCCTGTGTCCTCCCAACAACCCTTGGTGAGACCTTTAGGAGGCCATTATGATTCACTGCTCCTGAATGAAATGTCTGCTGTGTCTGCTGAGACCTAGGACGACTCTGGATTGATGAAACCAGCCTACATGTTAATGATTGACAGACCAGCTTTAAAATGATCACATGTTTACTGTCTGAGAGAGGGTAAAGATGATATGTTTGATTGACAGGTGTCACAGAGACATCAAGATGGTGTGTTTGATTGACAGGTATCACAGAGACATAAAGATTATGTGTTTGATTGACAGGTGTCACACAGACGTAAATATGATGCGTTTGATTGACAGGTGTCACAGAGACATAAAGATGATGTGTTTGATTGACAGGTGTCACACAGACATAAAGATGATGTGTTTGATTGACAGGTGTCACAGAGACATCAAGATGAGTGATTTTGGGGACAGCGAGGAGAACAGATCTCACAGACCACAGAGTAAACAACGTCCTCCTGAAAGGTCTGTAGAATCTACACCAGGAGTGTCCACACTTTGTTTCAAAATGACATCACAACAGCTCTACACACCCAATGATAAAAATATTTAAAACATGTATACAAGGTCTATGGAATATAACATAGTGATTTTGTATACAAGGTCTATGGAATATAACATAGTGATGTTGTATACAAGGTCTATGGAATATAACATAGTGATGTTGTATACAAGGTCTATGGAATATAACATAGTGATGTTGTATACAAGGGGCCCGATTTTGGTTACATTAGCCCTTATGCGCAATTAACGCACTTAGCATTGGGGAAGAGGCGTTCCCACACTAAAGTTGATATTTCGTGACCATCCTATATCCCTTAAAAACCTCCTATACCCGTTAAATTATGCATAGGTGTGGTTTGGGCGTTTTAGCTTTCATCCAATCCGTGTTGGTCTTGCCATTCCCTTTAATTCATCCCTTATCTATTTCCCTTATCCCTACTGCTAAGCCTGACCCTCCTAAGCACGCAGCCTGGCTGCACAGACACATGCATGAGTAGCCTATTCTCAAAGATTATTGCTCTCATTTTCAAACAATTAGGCCTATAGCTCGGTCAATTCTTAATCATTTCTTACCATTCAACATGTTATGTTGAAAAAACATGTTCCATGTTTTTTTGCTGTATGTGGCGTGCATTTATCCCAAGTCTGCGAAATGTTATAAAGAGAATTCCAAAAAAACTCGGGAATTCGCGGCAAAAAAGACATTCTTTTGATCATTCATTTCTCTGTCAATTCTGGACCATTTTTTACATTTCAAAATGCAGCGTGACGGCAAAAGCCTTCTCTCTCAGCTGCTGTATAGAATATGTGGGTAGGTCTTCTCTACGATGCGGGATCTAGCAAAATGTAAGTGTCGGGGATTCGGCGGAAACGGTCCACCCGAATCCCCGACACTTACATTTTGCTCGATGCGGGATCGTAGAGAATACATACATATACATATACACATATTCTATACAGCAACTGAGAGAGAAGGCTTTTGCCGTCACGCTGCAATTTGAAATGTAAAAAATGGTCCAGAATTGACCGAGAAATGAATGATCAAAAAAACGTCTTTTTGCCGTGAATTCCTGAGTTTTTTTTTTTTTTTTTTAATTTACAGCATTGCGTCACAAGTTAATTAAAGTATTTAATTATATTATATACTGTACATTACCTAAACACAAGGAAGTGACCGACAGCAGGCAATCTACAGCTGTTTATAGGACAATCCATAAATAAGGAGATGAATTGAACTGGCGCCTTTCCACGTGGAGTCGTGGACATCTCCAAAGCGCATAGACGCACGCACTGTGCGCACGTGGCTCTGCCTTCTGGGATCGGTTAACGGGTGGTCTGAGATGGCCTTATCTAGTTCCCAAATCTATTTGACGAAATTAGCAACTTAAGGGACTGCGCAACAAACACGCCCATGACCACACCTCCAGCCACAAATAACGGTGTCGGCATAAAGAATAGTGGCTAAGGGAAGAGAAAAGGTGACCAAAATAGCAATAAGGGAATTCGCTGCGGGTATCGGGTAACGTTAGGGATAAGGCGTGGAGCGAAAATCGCGCCAAAGGTCTATGGAATATAACATAGTGATGTTGTATATAAGATAAACACAGATGGTTTGGGAGTTTTGTAGTGCAACTGATGTTTGTGCACAATAACACTATTGAGCACAAGTATCACATTTAACACTATTTAACATTATTGAACACAAGTAACACATTTAACATTTTTTACACAGTAACACATTTAACACAATTAAGTAATACTATTAAAAACACATTATTGTATTGTGGATTAGAGCTGATATTTATGACTTCATGATCTGTATGGTTGGACTCCATGTGTCTTATCACTGTTTGAACAACATACAGTTAAACATTAATCTATTCTGTACCACAATATGAAGGGCTGGAATCACTTAGGATAGACCTTTTACTTTAGAGTTTATGTAACATTAATCTATTCTACACCACAATATGAAGGACTGGAATCACTTAGGATAGACCTTTTACTTTAGAGTTTATGTAACATTAATCTATTCTACACCACAATATGAAGGACTGGAATCACTTAGGATAGACCTTTTACTTTAGAGTTTATGTAACATTATCTATTCTACACCACAATATGAAGGACTGGAATCACTTAGGATAGACCTTTTACTTTAGAGTTTATGTAACATTAATCTATTCTACACCACAATATGAAGGACTGGAATCACTTAGGATAGACCTTTTACTTTAGAGTTTATGTAACATTAATCTATTCTACACCACAATATGAAGGAATGGAATCACTTAGGATAGACCTTTTACTTTAGAGTTTATGTAACATTAATCTATTCTACACCACAATATGAAGGACTGGAATCACTTAGGATAGACCTTTTACTTTAGAGTTTATGTAACATTAATCTATTCTACACCACAATATGAAGGACTGGAATCACTTAGGATAGAGTTTTACTAGAGTTTATGTAACTAAACTAAAGTGCAGTAAGACATCTCTAATCCTAAATATGACACAATGATTATGCAGCTCTATATTGGATCACTCCTTGAATAGTCACTCCATGAATATTTATTTTTAAATGACCTATTTAAGTTTAGAAGAGAACTGTTGTTTTTAGACACATGTGTAGTTATGCTTTAATCAAATGGATGCAGTCAGAATAATCCTGAACACTTTGCTATTCATTTAAAAATGTGTTTGTGTGAATAGAAGCCTAATCAGCAGCTAATCAAATGTATTTGACAGTACATGTCTAAATTAGACATTTTAAGGTGATAGTTAAAGAAATCTGAAGAATTGATTGATCATTTAAAACTAATGGTTAGTTCCAGCATTAAAAACTATGTATCATATGAAATTATCTGTCTTTATTCATTGACCAACAATAAACCAGTTTCTATCAGTTCTGTTAACGACACTGATGGTAAACACTGTTCAGACCTTTTATATTTCTACATATATTTAGCATTGATTAAAAGCAATACATCAAAAATGAATGTAGAAAATAATAAAAAGTAAATAATTCACCATGTGAACAGTGAGTGTCCAGAGACTCAGTGAGGTTCATAAAGTTCATGCAAGGTCAAAACTAAGTTATTATGCTGTTATGGCTGGCTCAGGGCCATAACAAGAATGGGACACCAGGCAGAGGAAAGTTGAACAAATTTATTGAATTAATAAAATAATAATGAAAATGCATCTTGGTTCCAAATTAACGCCGGTAGGGAACTGCTACCTGAAAACGAAAACAAATGCACAGAGCCCTGGGCTCTGTGGCCGCATGCTCCTGCAGCCACCTGAGGAGATGAAGAGAGAAGGGAAGAGAGGACAAAGGGTTAGCAGAACATGCCTTTTAAAATGTTTGGGGCGGACACTGGCCAGTGTCTGCCCCTCTGCCAAACGCTAGCTCCGGCCTCCAATCAGCCCTGCAAATGGGATTGTGAAGCAGAGCCGCACACATTGAGAGTACTGTAGAGGAAAGAGCACTCCTAAGCTTACAGGCCCAGGGGCCGTCACAATGCAATAATGCAATCAATTCATGTTTTTATTGACTGTTATTATTATCAAGGGACTTTTATTATAGATTACCGGTATTAAAGTACAGTGTCCTTTATATTATCACAGTTCACTGCACTCCTTAATAATCTCTCATGTCTCACATACAGATTCAGACACAGTGAAATCAGTGATTTAAAAACAAACTATTGTTAGATATTTAAATGTGACACATTTTTAAGTGACACATGATTGATGTATTACTCTAGATTTACTGTATATGTTTATACAGTTTTAAGATAACATTTTAGGATTGAATTATCCAAATGTTTGGATGCTGTGACAGCAATCTGGTCAGCTTCTCTACAACACAACAACAGGTGTAGGACAAAACCTACGACAGAGAATAGTGTAGTTGTTTTGAAATGTTTTAATATTTAGTGACAAAATGCCAGTGTTTAACGTGTCTCTGTCCTAACAGAAAGCAGGTGTTTAACGTGTCTCTGTCCTAACAGAAAGCAGGTGTTTAACGTGTCTCTGTCCTAACAGAAAGCAGGTGTTTAATAACGTGTCTCTGTCCTAACAGAAAGCAGGTGTTTAACGTGTCTCTGTCCTAACAGAAAGCAGGTGTTTAATAACGTGTCTCTGTCCTAACAGAAAGCAGGTGTTTAACGTGTCTCTGTCCTAACAGAAAGCAGGTGTTTAATAACGTGTCTCTGTCCTAACAGAAAGCAGGTGTTTAACGTGTCTCTGTCCTAACAGAAAGCAGGTGTTTAACGTGTCTCTGTCCTAACAGAAAGCAGGTGTTTAACGTGTCTCTGTCCTAACAGAAAGCAGGTGTTTAACGTGTCTCTGTCCTAACAGAAAGCAGGTGTTTAACGTGTCTCTGTCCTAACAGAAATCAGGGGTTTCAGGGACAGAGGATCAGATCTCTCATCAGTAAACTGACCTCAGATCAGGACAGAACAGAAGAATCATCTCTGTCTGCTACCTCTGAGAGCTCTGTGTCCTTCACTAGGTCACTTCATTTAACTGCATCTCTATGGGGTTGAAGGACAGAGTGGAGTGGGCGGGGCTTAGCGTAGGGCTAATTGTATAAATGTGTTTTATGATTCCACAGAGCAGAGTGTCCAACTCCCAGCCTTCTGTCTGTGAAGAGTGACCGGTCTATAGACTTTCCTCCACACTTCAGTAATGAACCTCCTGGACCTCCTGATGCTCAGTATGACAATCCTCCTGTTGTACAATATACTAGAACAATATATTGGTTGATTCAGTAATTCATTGGCAGTCAAACACTTTGACCTAAAAGAGTTTGTTTACATTCAGGTCCTGGTTTAGTGGTTATTCGATTCATAATCATGACATGAAAAATAACAACAAAATTCAAGTAATCAAACTTTATTCACAGCCGAAGTCAATAAGATTGCGGTTTTACACTAATCAAATAAACAAACAAATGAATGAATAAATAAATAAATAATCCACAGTAGTCCACAGTAGGACTGTCTAGTCCTACTGACTGTGGTGTTCTTGTGCCCCCTCATGGCCAGGTCCTGTAACTACAGTCTTAATAGTAGGCTAACTAACACAGTTGTAACCTACTATACAAAATACCAAAATGTCATACAGTGACAAAATAATGTACAGTATAGAAATAAGGGTCTGTGGTCACTGTTCATCATTTGTAATATAATTAAGAAGTGATTCATAACTGGAGTCATTTTCAATCATTTCATGTTATGACAAGTCAGTGTTGTGCTTTATATGGATGAAACGTTTCAAATACAACAACATTCAATGCTGTTGAATTCATCTCCAGGTTGCAGTGTTGTACAGCAGCTTGCAATCTGTACTAGAGATGGTTTGCCTGCGGGAAGGAACAAAAAAAAACATCATTGATATTATGTTAACTTTTACAACTTGCTACAACATATTCATTCGTTCTCATGTAATACAGGCTTGTGTGTGTGTCCATCCAAATATGACAGAGAAGTTAGGACACATGGGGATATCATAACAAGTAGCCAAAGTTAGCTTGCATACGAACTAGTTGTACAACCACAGAGCAGCAGAAAATAATAAACCTTTGAATAAATACAGCTGATAATACAGTGAAGTTGACCAACGCTGTACAACTGCATATCATTAGTTTACATTAGGTAAACATAACCATTGCTGGACATGGCGTTATTTTGGCGATGCAGATTGATAACACATTGAAATAACAGTGGCTATTAACATATTTTTCAATAACAAAGAGGGGAATGAAATCTTACCCCGTCTGACTTCCGCCCTCTGTGATGACCCTCCGTTTTAAGTCGGGTCGGCGTTTGGCTCCGTTTGAAGGGGATTCTAGCCCTTCCCTTGTCACTGCTAAGAGAATTGGGATAACACTACTTTTTCAGGGGAAGGTTTGGGCCAAGGGCGAGGGATGAGGGTAGAATTGAGAAAGGGCCTTAGATTAAAACATTATTGATTATGATGATTATTGCTGACTAACTATATGATGATTATTGCTGACTAACTACAGTAACTATTATGATGATTATTGCTGACTAACTACAGTTATTGATTATGATGATTATTGCTGACTAACTACAGTTACTATTATGATGATTATTGCTGACTAACTACAGTAACTATTATGATGATTATTGCTGACTAACTACAGTAACTAACTATTTAGGCCTGACTTTGATTCTAACATTCTGACTGCAGGCCTGATTGACTACAGTAGACTTATAATACAGTCCAATACTCTTTTTTACTCAATGTGCTCATGTGTTTTTATGATTCCAGAAGTGTTGACCACAGAGCAGAGTGTCCAACTCCCAGCCTTCTGTCTGTGAAGAGTGACCTGTCTAAAGACTTTCCTCCACACTTCAGTAATGAACCTCCTGGACCTCCTGATGCTCGGTATGACAATCCTCCTGTTGTACAATATACTATAATAATAACTATAATAATAACTTCAGTAATGAACCTCCTGGACCTCCTGATGCTCAGTATGACAATCCTCCTGTTGTACAATATACTAGAACACTAGATTGGTTGATTCAGTAATTCATTGGCAGAAATTTTAAAGAGTACAGTCAAACACTTCTAGACTCTAGACAGATTAGACAGTCCTACTAGCTGTGGTGTTCTTGTGCCCCCTCATGGCCAAGTACTGTAACTACAGTCTTTAACATCCCTTGTGAAACCAACATAATATTATCCCTGAGCTGATTTTACAGAGCATTAAAACGGTAAAAACACAATACATCTCTAATTTAGTTAACACAAACTGTAATAAACTTCAGCTACTGCTTAATATGTTGATTTCCATCGTTGATCTGTGTGAAGCACAAGCTATTGTCCTCCTTACTGTAGGTCTATTTTCTTTCATTAAACATTTCTTTAATTAAATATGTTGACAGATTGAGGACATTAAAAACAGCTGTTATTAATTAACACATGTCTCAACTCAGAATGTGTCTCTACTGCTTTATAAACACTAGGACCCAAAAATAATAACCTTGACCATCAATTGTATCACATTTAATTATTTTTATGGCATTTTTTTAATTATGTTTACAAGGTTACCTTCCCCTATAATATATTAAACTATATAATGTATTATCTATAGTATATTGTATTGTATTCATCTCCACAGAGAGACATTTAGAAACACACCTGGACAGAAGACATTCATTCAAATCACACCTGGACACAGTAAGACTGGACACATTTTACTCTTATCTTTCTTTCTTCTCCTTTCTCACCTCATTTAGAAATTGTAGATTTGATTTAATACATATAGTTTTAATGCTATGGATTGTTCAATGTAAAGTTATGAATGAAGCAGAATGTTTAACATGTATTAATTGTCTTCTCATATCAGATGTCAGTCTGCAGGAGGATTTAAAGGTTTATAAGGTCACTCTGGACGGTCTTGAACGTGTGACATACGTCATTGAAGTGCCCTCCCTCTCCAGCATCTACACAGACCTCCACCTATCAGCAGGAGGGAGTGAAGGGGTTAATCAGCAACATGAGGTGTGGCAGCTTGAGACCTTCTCCAAGATGAAGACCCTCCATGAGGACCTGATCAAGTGCTGTTCCATCTTTAAGACCATCCTCCCTGGCAGAGACAAACCCAGCAGAAGAGTTCTGACCAATGGCATCGCTGGCATCGGAAAGACATTCTCCACGCGTAAGTTTGCTCTGGACTGGGCGAGAGGTTTGGAGAACCAAGACATCGTTCTCCTGGTTCCCTTCTCATTCCGGGAGCTGAACTTGGTCAGAGATGAGCAGCACAGTCTCCTCTCACTGATCCATGCTTTCCATCCAACGTTAAAGAAGGTCACAGCAGAGCATCTCTCTGCCTGGAAAGTTGGATTCATCTTCGATGGTCTGGATGAAAGCAGGATTCCACTGAAATTCCAGAACATTGATGTCAATTCTGCTGCCTTTGAAAACAGTGACATCATCTCTGATGTCACAGTGACATCATCAGTGGGCATGCTGCTGACAAACCTCATCAAGGGGAATCTGCTCCCCTCGGCTCTCCTCTGGATAACCACCAGACCTGCAGCAGCCAATCAGATCCCTCCTGCATGTGTTGACATGGTGACAGAAATACGAGGGTTCACAGACCCCCAGAAGGAGAAGTTCTTCAGGAAGATGTTCAGGGATGATGAGGAGCTGGCCACCACGATCATCTCACACGTGAAGACATCAAAGAGCATCCACATCATGTGTCACATCCCAGTCTTCTGTTGGATGACCGCTACCGTTGTGGAGGACCTGGTGAAGACAGACGGGACAGGACAGCTGCCCAAGAACCTGACAGGGATGTTCAGCCACTTTGTGGCGCTTCAGCTAAGAAGGAAGAACATGAAGTATGATGAGACTCAAGAAGAAAAGAAAACAAAAGGAAACCAAAAAGAGAGAATCAGAGAAAAAAGAAAAAGGGCAAAATTCACAGAGGCTGACAGGGAGCTTCTTCTGAAGCTGGCCAGGCTGGCGTTTGAACATCTGGAGAAAGGCAACATCATGTTCTACCAAGAAGACCTGGAAGAGTGTGGTATTGATGTGAACGACGCCTCGCTGTACTCAGGAGTGTGCACAGAGATCTTCAAAGAAGAGACCATTCAGTCTCAGAGAAAGGTCTACAGCTTTGTTCATCTGAGCATCCATGAGTTCATGGCTGCAGTCTACCTGTTCCACTGTTTCACACAGAAGAACATGAAGGTCCTGAAGACATTCCTGGGAGAAGAAGAAGAAATGACCCTGGATGTCTTCCTGCAGAGAGCCATGGAAAAAGCCCTGAAGAGTGAGAACGGCCACCTGGACCTCTTTGTCCGCTTCCTTCATGGTCTCTCACTGGAGTCCAACCAGAGTCTGTTAGGAGGTCTGCTGGGTCAGACAGAGAACAGTCCAGAGAGCATCCAGAGAGCCATCAAGAACCTGAAGGAGATGAAAAATAAAGATGGAACTCTCTCTCCTGACAGATTCATCAACATCTTCCACTGTCTGATGGAGATGAACGACCACTCAGTACATCAGGAGATCCAACAGTTACTGAAGTCAGCAGACAGATCAAAGACAGAACTGTCTCCATCCCAGTGTTCAGCTCTGGCCTTCATACTGCTGACATTAGAGGAGCCTCTGGATAACTTGGACCTGCACCAGTACAACATACCATCAGGATGGGGGCGATCAAGTCTTGTCCCAGCTGTGAGGAACAGCAGAAAGGCTCGGTTAGTAGTTATAAAATACTTACATTTTGAGAGAGAGAGAGAGAGAGAGAGAGAGAGAGAGAGAGAGAGAGAGAGAGAGAGAGAGAGAGAGAGAGAGAGAGAGAGAGAGAGAGAGAGAGAGAGAGAGAGAGAGAGATTTCAGGCAAACAGCAAAAGAGAATGGTAATTTCCCTTCCAAAATCAATACAAATTCAGTATCATCCAGCATGTTAATTTGGCCTCCGGGCCTTGAGTTTGACATATATGCACTAGATTGTACATTTACATTAGCCTGTATGGTCAGTTTCCTTGAATAAATTAATGATTTTTCATCATCTACATTTACAGACTTGTTGGCTGTGACCTCAGAAATCCAGAATATGAGATTGTGTGTTCAGCTCTCAGCTCTAATCCTTCACATCTAACAGAACTGGACATCAGTTATAATGAGATAACTGATCCATCCATGGAGCTGCTCTCTGCTGGACTGAAGAGTCCAAACTGTCAACTGGAGATACTGAGGTCACTTTATTATGTACATTAGTTCTGCTTCATTAAATTATTTAATATTAATGAGTGTGAATAAGGTTGACATCATGGTATCTCACACTGATTATGTAGCTTTATCTCACACTGTTATGTAGCTTTACAATACAGTAACTATAATATGGGAACCATCATGACTGCTAGGGAATTATTATCAGTTGGTTTTCTATTGCCGTCTGTTAACTTCCTGTAGGAAGATTCAGATTAAGATGATTTACTCCACATTATTCCTTCCTTCTCTTTCCATCTCTTGGTGTCTTTACTCCCAAACTGTGATTTTCACTCCAGATATTTCCTGTGTAATTCCAGACTTGCTGGCTGTATCTTCACACAAAGAGGATTTGAAGTTCTGCTCTCAGCTCTCAGCTCTAATCTTCTCCATCTGAGAGAAGTGGACCTCAGTTTCATCTGCCTGCAGGAATCACAGCTGCTCCAGCTCTGTGCTGTACTGAAGAGTCCACAGTGTAGACTGAAGATCCTGGGGTAAAGAATGTCTTCTCTCTGTGTGGATCTCTGCTGGAACACCAACAGCACTTTGGTAAATCTCTATTTCTCTGCAGGTTGTCAGGCTGTGGAGTCACAGAGGAAGGCTGTTCTTCTCTGGCTTCAGCTCTGACCTCCAACCCCTCCTCCCATCTGAAACAGCTGGACTTGAACTTCAGCCACTTAGGAGGCTCTGGTCTGAAGAAGCTGTCTGCTGTCCTGGAGACTGTCAAGTGAGTCCACTATAGGACTGTGTCCATGTTGGTCAGTCAGTAGACTATAGGACTGTGTCAGTCAGTAGACTATAGGACTGTGTCAGTCAGTAGACTGTAGGACTGTGTCAGTCAGTAGACTTTAGGACTGTGTCAGTCAGTAGACTATAGGACTGTGTCAGTCAGTAGACTATAGGACTGTGTCAGTCAGTAGACTATAGGACTGTGTCAGTCAGTAGACTATAGGACTGTGTCAGTCAGTAGTAGGACTGTGTCAGTCAGTAGACTATAGGACTGTGTCAGTCAGTAGACTATAGGACTGTGTCAGTCAGTAGACTATAGGACTGTGTCCATGTTGGTCAGTTCAGTGTAGAATGTTTAACTGTCTGGCCAGGTGGATCCATAAAGTCCAGATAGAAGTATCAGTGTTCTTATAAATGACATCATAATGTATAATTTAACACACAGATAAAGAGTGTTTAAAGTAGAAACATGTGCTCCTCAGAACACAGGTCTCCACCAGGACGGGTAGCTTATTGTGGACCAGCAATGTCTCACAGCCAATCAGACGCTGTGTTCATGGTCTCAAAACCAGATCTATAATTTATAGATCTATAAACCAGATCTATAATTTCTACTCCTGCAAACGATGGAAGTCAATCTGATCCAAACCTGAGAGATGGGTCTTAATCACATGACCATAGAGATATGGTGTACCAATGGACAGAGTCTGTGGGAGAATGATGACAAAATGTGTTTAGTAAATATTGTGTTGATGTGAGACATGAAGCAGCAGAGGTTTTTACTGATTCATTGTTGTTCTACTTCCTACAGTGTGAATCATGGAGGAGAACACTGGACTAAACCTCAACTCTGTGAGTCTGTGAGTCTGTCTGTCTGTCTGTCTGTCTGTCTGTCTGTCTGTCTGTCTGTCTGTCTGTCTGTCTGTCTGTCTGTCTGTCTGTCTGTCTGTCATACAAGGACCTCCAGAATTATCTATATTTGGCCGCAGACCCCCTTGTTTCAGGGACCCCCAAGGAGCAAAGATTTGAGTTCAGAACCTTTGCTGTGGAATAATTTATATTTAAATCTTTGAAACACATTTCACAATGGTTCAAATATATCAGTTCTACAAGCTCATAGCACAACACAGACATGTTAAATGGGTTTAATGAGTTAACAGTCTGTCTTTTCCCTCAACACCAAACCTGATAAAATATCAGATCAGATATCACAGTGGAGGTGAAAAAAGAAAAGAAAAACAGTCTGGTGCCAAAAGGAGCTCCAGCTCTTATTCTGAAAGAACTCCATCTGACCGACCCAGAAAGACAAATGTTGTGAATCGTTAGCCTCATAGGATAACTGCCTTCATCATTTTGGGTGAATTTGAGATAATAAGAAAAAACACATTTTCTATCAAATCTATTCGAGAATTTCTTGGAATCTCAATTTCGCAAAAAAAACATTTATCCTATGAGGCTAACAGAATAATGTTTAGTTTTTACCTGATAGAATGTCTATTATGTCTATAGCTGGCGGTCCCTGGAAATACATATTTTCAGATGGAAGTTGGTGGTATAGATGATTTTGGGGGTCCCTGAAATAAGGACCGCTGATATGGACCCCCATCACTATAAACCCTAACTCACTCACCATGCCTGTTGCTGATTATCATTTGTGTTTTCACTGTGTGTGTGTGTGTGTGTGTGTGTGTGTGTGTGTGTGTGTGTGTGTGTGTGTGTGTGTGTGTGTGTGTGTGTGTGTGTGTGTGTGTGTGTGTGTGAGAGAGAGTGTGTGCGTGCGCGCGCACAAATTAGCTTTAGCTATTTAAACATATCAGATCTACAAGCTCACAGCGCTCCACTGAGTGGCACTGTGAGCTTGTAGATCTGATATTTTAGGATATTGTGAATCTTTGAATGTTGTGTCACAGTGAATGTTTTCTCCAATGTTTTGCTTCTGGGGGTCCCTGGAACTACATATTTTCAGATGAGGGTTGGTGGTACAGATGGTTTTGGGGGTCCCTGAAATAAAGACCACTAACATAGGAGCACCCCACCCCCCCACCCCCTTGCTGTAAACCCTAACACACCCACCATGCCTGTTGTTGATTATCATTGTGTGTGTGTGTGTGTGTGTACTGTGTTGTTTCCTCATCAGATTTCCAGCGTCTCACACTGGACACAAACACAGCACACAGATTCCTCTCTCTGTCTGAGAACAACAGGAAGGTCACACGAGGTCAGGATGGTCAGGATCATTCATATCCTGATCATCCTGACAGGTTTGATGGAATGGTTCAGGTTCTGAGTTCAGAGAGTCTGGATGAACGCTGCTACAGTGAGGTTCAGTTCAGTGGAGCGGTTAATATAGGAGTGACTGACAGAGACATCAGTAGGAAAGGAAAGGGTGATGACTGTCTGCTAGGATACAATAAACACTCCTGGAGTCTGGGCTGTCAAGATGGTCACCGTGGTAACGGTTACTATGTCGTACACAATAGTAAGATCACTTTCCTTCCTATCCGTCCCTCTGGCTCCAACAGAGTATCAGTTTATGTGGACCGTCCTGCTGGGACTCTGTCCTTCTACAGAGTGTTAGAGGACACTCTGTCTCATCTGTACACCTTCCACACCTCCTTCACTAAACCTCTATATGCTGGGTTTAGGTTTGGTACTGACTCCTCTGTGTCTCTGTGTGAGGACAGACAGACGGGCTGTTGTATCATAATATAAAAATCAGGAACAGGTGTGGTGGTGTTTGGTTTCCATAGCGATGGGGGGTCTGTGTCACACGTGATTTTCAGACATCGATTTTTAATTTTTTCTATTTATTTTTTCCTCTCATGAGATCACTATTGTTTGATCATAAGAGAAACCCTCTAGAGACCCTCAGGTTCAGGGTCATGTTTTTGGGGGTCCCCAGATGGTTCAGGGTCATGTTTTTGGGGGTCCCCAGATGGTTCAGGGTCATGTTTTTGGGGGTCCCCAGATGGTTCAGGGTCATGTTTTTGGGGGTCCCCAGATGGTTCAGGGTCATGTTTTTGGGGGTCCCCAGATGACAGAGAAGTGACTATTTAATGAATGTTATGACCTTTTAAATAACCTCAAAGAAAGAGGCAGATATTGTGGTAAAGTTTGGATCTACAAGATCACAACACCATTATTGCAACAGTATTTGTGTGGAACTATAAGTAAATTTAACACAAACTAAATTCCAATGGATAGAACATTTTTACTAGAATATTCTATAGTTTTATTGATCATGGACAAATTGAACATTTACTCCTACTTGAAAACATCATAAAATCTAATAATCTGTCATGTATATTTACTATATCTTCAATCAGATGTAACCAATGCTGTTGTTTACATTGTGATAAAGTTACATTAATTAATACAATACTGTTAATGAATAAAACATTCAAATAAATCAAAGCATTTTCCAGTGAGTTTTTCTCTGTTATGACCCCTGGGTCATTTATTAGTTAACCCTACATGTGAGACATACATAAATATGTATATGTATATTTGCCAAATACACACACATTTATACATTTAAATTAGAGATCTCACTATAAGATACACAGTACCAGTCAGAGTGGGGGGGGGGGGGGGGGGGGGGTTGCTTGTGTGCTCTCTAATCCTCTGCAGGTGGTCTGATTGATGGTTGGCATCTGATTGACATCCAGAGCAGCTTGTTGAGGAGTGATCAACCCTGAGTGGCTGTTCTACTGTGGGAGGGTCTCTGATCATTGACTGGCTGTTCTATAGAAATTAAAGAACAACTTTGGTATTTTCAACTCTAGTTTATGTTGTAGCTCAGTGTTTTACAACCTTTTTGATACCAGGGACCACTATTTATTCAGCATTTGAGCCACGGAGGACCACCATTTGAGGACATTTTAGCCCCACAGACCCCAAAACTAAAGATTTATTTTGCTTTTGTCCACAATTCCAGGCTGGATTTGGGAAACAAAACAGTCCAACATACAGATCATAAATGTCCATTAATCTTCTACATTCTCTAGTTGTGTAGACTTGGGCTAATTCACATGATGAATATTTTAACTCTTGAGAGTGTAAACATGAAACCAAATGGACCCGCAAGGGTCCATTTGGTTTCATGTTTACGCTCTCAAAGAGTTACATCTGGTTAACCAACTTTCCATCATTTAGCCTGGGGACCACCTGGAACCCTCCCAACACCACTGGTGGTCCCTGGACCACTGGTTGAAAACCACTGCCTCAGTTGATTCCTGCTCTGCTGCTGAGGTGAGTCTGAAAACATTCAAGTCATTATAAACTGCCAACAATTCTAACTTGTTTTAATTCAATGTTCTTGCTGCTATGATGCACTGATATGGTAAACTCCATATGGAACACAGTGTTTTAATTCAATGTTCTTGCTGCTATGATGCACTGATATGGTAAACTCCATATGGAACACAGTGTTTTAATTCAATGTTCTTGCTGCTCTGATGCACTGATATGGTAAACTCCATATGGAACACAGTGTTTTAATTCAATGTTCTTGCTGCTATGATGCACTGATATGGTAAACTCCATATGGAACACAGTGTTTTAATTCAATGTTCTTGCTGCTATGATGCACTGATATGGTAAACTCCATATGGAACACAGTGTTTTAATTCAATGTTCTTGCTGCTATGATGCACTGATATGGTAAACTCCATATGGAACACAGTGTTTTAATTCAATGTTCTTGCTGCTATGATGCACTGATATGGTAAACTCCATATGGAACACAGTGTTTTAATTCAATGTTCTTGCTGCTATGATGCACTGATATGGTAAACTCCATATGGAACACAGTGTTTTAATTCAATGTTCTTGCTGCTATGATGCACTGATATGGTAAACTCCATATGGAACACAGTGTTTTGGTTTCATTATTTTATTTACATTTCATATAAAGAAAAGAAACAGAACATGTAATTAGACACATTCTGCTGTTATTGGACAAAACAAAACAAAACAAAACAACAGTTGATTTTCTGCTCTGATGCTGAACCAAACACAGTGGATATTACTGATGATGTGGATTTGATATATATCAATGCAACACCTGGACAACAGATCTATCAATCCAGAGGCTGTTATATCCATATGGTAATAAATGTGATGAATTATGTGGTGATCAGTGTTAACAAACATAACTCTGTTTAATGTTTACACATTATAATACACTTCCTTCCCAGAGCCTTGTTAGGATGTTTAGACATTTGACTTTAATTTAAAGATCTCTGTGAGCCTGAGAGTGTTTTATTGTATATGGTCATTATTCTGATGAACATATAATCAATATATTGATATATATCATATAATGGCCTCTATATGGTGATACAACATATCTATGGTGAGATTCCAATCAATCTCCACCACTAGTGGATCTGCAGTGTGTCTCCAGTCATGCAGACATTTTGTTTGAGGTTCAGGTCTGCTCTGGTGGAGCTGATGCCCCTTGCAACCCGACTACGGATAAGTTGTAATGTGCTCACAGCCTCAGACCACTATTCCAAGACACACACACTATGTAAACCCCGCCCACTGAATGTGATTGGGTGATTGGTGCGGCTGGCTTCCTGAACTACAACCTCCATATTTGTAGTCCAGTGAGACGTTTCCTTGTAGTGATTTTCCAGCAGACTAGACGTTATCTCTGTTGTAATGTTTATTATTAATGTGTTTTACTGTCCAGTAGCTTCACACCATGTGACCTTCCTCCAATGAGAGAGAGAGAGAGAGAGAGAGAGAGAGAGAGAGAGAGAGAGAGAGAGAGAGAGAGAGAGAGAGAGAGAGAGAGAGAGAGAGAGAGAGAGAGAGAGAGAGAGAGAGAGAGAGAGAGAGAGAGAGAGAGAGAGAGAGAGAGAGAGAGAGAGAGAGAGAGAGAGAGAGAGAGAGAGAGAGAGAGAGAGAGCAAACCAGTAAGACAGGTTTACACACACACACACACACACACACACACACACACACACACACACACACACACAGGTGTGTCAGGTTGTATTGTAGTTCAGACTCCATTTTGACTCGACTCTGAAAACAACGACTTCATGTCTGGTAAGAGTTTTATCCATTTATGTAACAATGTTTAATAATAATGTTAGTTTAATATTAGTGAAAACAGCAGATCTACAAGCTCACATTGTGTCACCATAGATTATCTTCCATATATGGTGTGTTGAATAAAGGAGAGCTAAATAACTAGTTGTATTAGTAGTGGTATCTGATAAATAACTAGTTGTATTAGTAGTGGTATCTGAGGCCCCAGCCTGTGTCCTCCCAACAACCCTTGGTGAGACCTTTAGGAGGCCATTATGATTCACTGCTCCTGAATGAAATGTCTGCTGAGACCTAGGAGGACTCTGGATTGATGAGAACACACTCCATTTTGAAACCAGCCTACATGTTAATGATTGACAGACCAGCTTTAAAATGATCACATGTTTATTTTGAGAGAGAGAGATGTAAAGATGATGTGTTTGATTGACAGGTGTCACAGAGGCATAAAGCTGATGTGTTTCATTGACAGGTGTCACAGAGACATAAAGTTGATGTGTTTGATTGACAGGTGTCACAGATACATAAAGATGATATGTTGATTGACAGGTATCACAGAGACATCAAGATGAGTGATTGTGGGGACAGCGAGGAGAACAGATCTCACAGACCACAGAGTAAACAACATCCTCCTGAAAGGTCTGTAGAATCTACACCAGGAGTGTCCACACTTTGTTTCAAAATGACATCACAACAAGCTCTACACACCCAATGATACAAATATTTAAAACATGAATATAAGGTCGTATTATATTACATAGTCATGTTGTATATAAGATAAACAGATTGTTTGGGAGAGGACAAAATGGAACTGGTGTTTTCTTTAGTATAACTTTGTAGTGTAACTGATGTTTGTGCACAATAACACAATTGAATACTATTTAACACAGTAACACTATTGAAAACTATTTAACACAGTAAGACTATTGGAAACTAATGATTGTATTGTATATATGAGATGACATTTATACAATACAATCATTAGTTTCCAATAGTGTTACTGTGTTAAATAGTTTTCAATAGTGGTACTGTGTTAAATAGTTTTCAATAGTGTTATTGTGTTGAGATGACATTTATGACTTCATGGTTGGACTCCATGTGTCTGAACAACATACAGTTAAACATTAATCTATTCTACACCACAATATGAAGGACTGGAATCACCTAGGATGGATTCCTGAGCTTCTGAGCGGGAGGGGGGGGGAGGCAGATTGGAAACCATTTTGAAGGTTTTGTTACTGAAATGATGTATTATTTCTATGGATAAATCCTGTCATTTAACTGCATCTCTCTGGAGTTGAAGGACAGATGCAGAACAATCACAGCCCAAAAGGCTGTGAAATATTATGTATAAATGTGTTTTATGATTCCAGAAGTGTTGACCACAGAGCAGAGTGTCCAACTCCCAGCCTTCTGTCTGTGAAGAGTGACAAGTCTAAAGGCTTTCCTCCAAACTTCAGTAATGAACCTCCTGGACCTCCTGATGCTCAGTATGACAATCCTCCTGTTGTACAATATACTATAATAATAACTATAATAATAACTTCAGTAATGAACCTCCTGGACCTCCTGATGCTCAGTATGACAATCCTCCTGTTGTACAATATACTATAATAATAACTATAATAATAACTTCAGTAATGAACCTCCTGGACCTCCTGATGCTCAGTATGACAATCCTCCTGTTGTACAATATACTATAATAATAACTATAATAATAACTTCAGTAATGAACCTCCTGGACCTCCTGATGCTCAGTATGACAATCCTCTTGTTGTACAATTTACTATGACACCATGGGCTCCATTTTCGTTACCGCTAAACCCCTTATCCCTCATCACTTCTTTGCCTTTTTAAAATATTAAAAAAAAGAAAAAAAAAAAAAACATTTTTCAATAGTTTAAATAGCCACTCTACAAGCTCACAATGTGTCAATAGATTGGCACAATTAAAATATTCCAAACGTTTATGAAAATACAAATAGTAAAAAAAAAAAAAAAATGATAAGGGGTTTAGATGATAACAAAAATGGAGCCCTAAATTCTCTCTCTCTCACTCACTCTCCAATGTTTCCTTTGCAATTGAATGTATTTATTTCTACTTCAATACTGACCAACAACAAATCTATGAAATTGTCTCTGTAGAATGTATGTAGAAATGTAGCAATGCAATTATGCATTTATAGAATATTCAGACCACAGTGACAGTGAGGCGTCAGAAACTGACGCTCAAACTGCTGTTCATGCAGCCTGAATAGGGACAAACGGGAGTTGAGCATCTGTGATAGAATCTGGTGCTTTGGTCCCCATGTCTACCAAGTCTGTTTTCCTTTTAGAGCCATCTAAAGTATATTTTTTGTTTTTATTCATTTATTTAAAAAGTAGGAACTTTGATCTGAATTGAATAAAAACGAAAAAAAAAAAAAAAAAAAATACTTTAGATGGCTCTAAAATGAAAACGTACACATATGTACAACATGCGCAACATGTTCACCGTCAAAGTTTTGCACAGTAACCACCATAGTCTCTGTGACGTTTATTGTGGCACTATTACTACAAAACGTCTAATTAGAAGAGCCGCCATTGGACTGGCTCCATGGAGTGAACTGGAGTGGAGTGAACTGTCTGTCTCCATGGAGTGAACTGTCTGGCGTAACTGTCTATATTCATAATACTCTTTAAGCTTATTTTACTCTTTAAAATAAGCTTTTGGCATGATAGGAGATGATATTATTGACAAAATACAGCATATCTCTGCTACGAAAATAAGCATAACACACAACCAACAGCCTAGCATTTTAACAGCACAACAGAACACTGCAGAGTCAGTCAGTTTGTGCACATTGCCTGGCAGCCTACCTGACTGCTGCTGCTGTGATTCTACCTGACGTTGCTTCTTCGTCCTTTTTTCATGTCCTGAAGTATCCTTCAGGACATCATCAACAATATGATGATGTTGTTGACCAAACACGCTAAGCAAAAGGGGACGTTTCTGCCTGGTGTAAAAAAATCGGAAACGGCGACGGCAGACATGATTCAAGTTACGCTGTTTACAGAAGAAGATTTACCTTTTAAGTACAGTACTAGCATGCACTACAGTGGTTACTAGCGTCTAGCGCACACCTCACTGTGCAGCAATGCAACAAATGTACATGCGCCCGCGGTACGTTATTTGCACAAATGTGCAGGACAAAATGTCTTCTAAATCTAGTCAACCAGGCCTGCAGGCTTGGTTGACTAGATTTAGATGACATTTTGAAGGTTTTGTTAAATTATGAAATTATGTATTAATAACTGTATTAACTGCATCTCTATGGAGTTGAAGGGCATCTTGTAATGGCAAAGTGGAGTGGGCGGGGCTTAGCGTAGGGCTAATTGTATAAATGTGTTTTCTGATTCCAGAAGTGTTGACCACAGAGCAGAGTGTCCAACTCCCAGCATTCTGTCTGTGAAGAGTGACCAGTCTATAGGGATCCCCCCACACTTCAGTAATGAACCTCCTGGACCTCCTGATGCTCAGTATGACAACCTTCCTGTTGTACAATATGCTAGAACACTAGATTGATTTAGTCAATACTTCATTGGCAGAAAAGTACAGTCAAAAACTTTGACCTAAATAAGTTCTTGTGGTCTTGTTTACATTCAGGTCCTGGTTATTCGATTCATATTCATCATCAAACCGAAGTCAATAAGACATTGGTGCTTTGACATCGATGTGACGATGTCAAATAAACCAACAAGTAATGAAATAAATAATCCACAGTAAGACTAGACAGACTAGGTCCTACTGACTGTCTAGTTCTGGTGTGGTGTTCTTGTGCCCTCTCGAGGCCAGACCCTGTAACTACAGTCTTTAAGTTGTCTAGTGAAACCACAACATAATGTTATCCCTGAACTGATTTTACAGAGCATTAAAAATGGCTTAAACACCATATATCTCTAATTTAGTTAACACAGTCTGTAATAAACCTCAGGTACTGTTTAATATGTTTAATTCCTTTGTTAATCTGTGTGAAACACCAGCTATTGTCCTCCTTACTGTAGGTCCATTTAAAAACATTTTCATTTAAAATGTTGACGTCATTAAACAGCTGTTATTAATTAACACATGTCTCAACTCAGGATGTGTCTCTACTGCTTTATAAACAGCAGGACCCAGAAATAATAACCTTGAGCTGAACCTTGAACTTTTAGGCATTTTAATGGCATTTTCATTATGTTTAAAAGGTATTTTACATTTACACACTATAATGTATTAAACTAATTTATTATCCATATTGTATTGTCTTCATCTCCACAGAGAGACATTCAGAAACACACCTGGACAGAAGACATCCATTCAAATCACACCTGGACACAGTAAGACTGGATACATTTTATACCAATTTTATATCAATTAATGAAATGTTTAAATAACAGCAGACATCAGATTAATTATCCATGTTACTGTATCAATGTCCAAATACTGAAGTAGAAATATACATTTGGAGTAAAACAAATTATCCAGTGTTCTGTCTTTCTTTTCTTTTGATTCTCATTTATAAATTGTAGATTTGATTTAATACATATAGTTTTAATGCTATGGATTGTTCAATGTGAAATTATGAATGAAACAGAATATTTAACATGTATTAATTGTATTCTCATATCAGGTGTCAGTCTGCAGGAGGATTTAAAGGTTTTTAAGGTCACTCTGGACGGTCTTGAACGTGTGACATACGTCATTGAAGTGCCCTCCCTCTCCAGCATCTACACAGACCTCCACCTATCAGCAGGAGGGAGTGAAGGGGTTAATCAGCAACATGAGGTGTGGCAGCTTGAGACCTTCTCCAAGATGAAGACCCTCCATGAGGACCTGATCAAGTGCTGCTCCATCTTTAAGACCATCCTCCCTGGCAGAGACAAACCCAGCAGAAGAGTTCTGACCAATGGCATCGCTGGCATCGGAAAGACATTCTCCACGCGTAAGTTCGCTCTGGACTGGGCAAGAGGTTTGGAGAACCAAGACATCGTTCTCCTGGTTCCCTTCTCATTCCGGGAGCTGAACTTGGTCAGAGATGAGCAGCACAGTCTTCTCTCACTGATCCATGCTTTCCATCCAACGTTAAAGAAGGTCACAGCAGAGCATCTCGCTGCCTGGAAAGTTGGCTTCATCTTCGATGGTCTGGATGAAAGCAGGTTTCCACTGACATTCCAGAACATTGATGTCAATTCTGCTGCTTTTGACAACAATGACATCATCTCTGATGTCACAGTGACATCATCGGTGGGCATGCTGCTGACAAACCTCATCAAGGGGAATCTGCTCCCCTCGGCTCTCCTCTGGATAACCACCAGACCTGCAGCAGCCAATCAGATCCCTCCTGCATGCGTTGACATGGTGACAGAAATCCGAGGGTTCACAGACCCTCAGAAGGAGGAGTTCTTCAGGAAGATGTTCAGGGATGATGAGGAACTGGCCAGCATGATCATCTCACATGTGAAGACATCAAAGAGCATCCACATCATGTGTCACATCCCAGTCTTCTGTTGGATGACCGCTACCGTTGTGGAGGACCTGGTGAAGACAGACGGGACAGGACAGCTGCCCAAGAACCTGACAGGGATGTTCAGCCACTTTGTGGCGCTTCAGCTAAGAAGGAAGAACATGAAGTATGACGAGACTCAAGAAGAAAAGAAAACAAAAGGAAACCAAAAAGAGAGAGTCAGGGAAAAAAGAAAAAGGGTGAAGTTCACAGAGATTGACAGGGAGCTTTTTCTGAAGCTGGCCAGGCTAGCGTTTGAACATCTGGAGAAAGGCAACATCATGTTCTACCAAGAAGACCTGGAAGAGTGTGGTATTGATGTGAATGACGCCTCGCTGTACTCAGGAGTGTGCACAGAGATCTTCAAAGAAGAGACTGTTCAATCTCAGAGAAAGGTCTACAGCTTTGTTCATCTGAGCATCCATGAGTTCATGGCTGCAGTCTACATGATCCACTGTTTCACACAGAAGAACATGAAGGTCCTGAAGACATTCCTAGGAGGAGGAGATGCCGCCAACGGCGAGAAGAAGAAATGACCCTGGATGTCTTCCTGCAGAGAGCCATGGAAAAAGCCCTGAAGAGTGAGAACGGCCACCTGGACCTCTTTGTCCGCTTCCTTCATGGTCTCTCACTGGAGTCCAACCAGAGTCTGTTAGGAGGTCTGCTGGGTCAGACAGAGAACAGTCCAGAGAGCATCCAGAGAGCCATCAAGAACCTGAAGGAGATGAACAATACAGATGGAAATCTCTCTCCTGACAGATTCATCAACATCTTCCACTGTCTGATGGAGATGAACGACCACTCAGTACATCAGGAGATCCAACAGTTACTGAAGTCAGCAGACAGATCAAAGACAGAACTGTCTCCATCCCAGTGTTCAGCTCTGGCCTTCATCCTGCTGACGCTAGAGGAGCCTCTGGATGAGTTGGACCTGCACCAGTACTACATACCATCAGGATGGGGGAAATTAAGTCTGATTCCAGCAGTGAGGAACAGCAGAAAGGCTCGGTTAGTAGTCATGTGATTAGAAGAAAAAAAAAATATATATATTAATTTAAAAACCTATACTTCTAAAAGGAGAGAGTGAGATAGATGTTTGGCCAGCCACCTGACACAATTGTGGTGGTCCCCAGCTTGCTGTTAGTCAGAGATGGTGGTCCCTGGACAAAATATTTTGAAAACATATCAGATACAACATGTACGCCCAAAAAGAAAATGTCTGACACAATACAATATATGATACATAAAGAAAATGACTGAACAAAGTAAAAGGAGTAAAGTATTCTTCAATCACTTTCTGATTATCTGTATTTCGTTGTATTATCTGACCACATAGATTGTACAATTACAATTTACTTTATAGTTAATTTCATTGAACGTGAACTTGATCTAATCTGTGTTGATAATCACTGATTTTAAATCTACATTTACAGACTTGTTGGCTGTCAACTCGCAGAGCCAGGATATGAGATTGTGTGTTCAGCTCTCAGCTCTAATCCTTCACATCTAACAGAACTGGACATCAGTTATAATGAGATAACTGATCCATCCATGGAGCTGCTCTCTGCTGGACTGAAGAGTCCAAACTGTCAACTGGAGACACTGAGGTCACTTTATTACAATTTACAAGTTAGACATTTAGCAGACGTACGCTCTTAATCCAGAGCAACATTAAGTACTAATACAAAATACAAAGCATGGCAATGAATTATATACTTACAGATTAGTTAATGTGAATCATATATAAGTTAAGAACTTTAACGAACCGATATATATAGGATAATTAAACTGTATACAAATCCTATATAGTGATGTGTTTATGTGTATGCTCTAAGTCTACATGCACTGCTAAGTTGAGACTTTTTATATGCCTGTAGGTCAATGCTAGGCCAAGTAGTTTGTACTACTGTGAGTGTTATTTTGATTAGTTCTGTTGTATTATCTATTGTTTAATACCAATAAGAGTGAGAATAAAGGTGACATCATGGTACTCCATGCTGATTAGAATACTAATATGGTCAGAGTTTTTCCACAATGCTATGATACAGGAACTACAATATGTGATCCATCATGGCTGCTATTTCCTGTCAGTTAGTTTCCTGTTTCCTGTGGCTGTTGGTGTATTTTTTCTCCCAAACTGTGATTTTCACTCCAGATATTTCCTGTGTAATTCCAGACTTGCTGGCTGTATCATCACACAGAGAGGATTTGAAGTTCTGCTCTCAGCTCTCAGCTCTAATCTTCTCCATCTGAGAGAAGTGGACCTCAGTTTCATCTGCCTGCAGGAATCACAGCTGCTCCAGCTCTGTGCTGTACTGAAGAGTCCACAGTGTAGACTGAAGATCCTGGGGTAAAGAATGTCTTCTCTCTGTGTGGATCTCTGCTGGAACACCAACAGCACTTTGTTAAATCTCTATTTCTCTGCAGGTTGTCAGGCTGTGGAGTCACAGAGGAAGGCTGTTCTTCTCTGGCTTCAGCTCTGACCTCCAACCCCTCCTCCCATCTGAAACAGCTGGACTTGAACTTCAGCCACTTAGGAGGCTCTGGTCTGAAGAAGCTGTCTGCTGTCCTGGAGACTGTCAAGTGAGTCCACTATAGTCAAAGTCAAAGTCGTCAGATTCACTCACGTTACCGCAGTGAAATTAGTTCTCCGCTTTTGACCCATCTCTTGGAGCGGTGAGCTGCAGCGTGCGCCGCGCTCGGGAATCATTAGTTGATTTAGGACTGTGTCCATGTTGGTCAGTCAGTAGACTATAGGACTGTGTCAGTCAGTAGACTATAGGACTGTGTTGGTCAGTCAGTAGACTATAGGACTGTGTCAGTCAGTAGACTATAGGACTGTGTCCATGTTGGTCAGTCAGTAGACTATAGGACCGTGTCAGTCAGTAGACTATAGGACTGTGTCAGTCAGTAGACTATAGGACTGTGTCCATGTTGGTCAGTTCAGTGTAGAATGTTTAACTGTCTGGCCAGGTGGATCCATAAAGTCCAGATAGAAGTATCAGTGTTCTTATAAATGACATCATAATGTATAATTTAACAAGTAGAAACATGTGCTCCTCAGAACACAGGTCTCCACCAGGACGGGTAGCTTATTGTGGACCAGCAATGTCTCACAGCCAATCAGACGCTGTGTTCATGGTCTGAAGCATTTTGTTCAAAACCAGATCTATAATTATATATCTATAAACCAGATCTGTTGTGGCTGAAAATGAATTCCAATAAGTCACTCATACCGGCAGGCTAAGACTGGGAGTAATAGAAACTGTATGACGCGCAACATTATACATGACACAATGATAAGAAAGATTCGAACAAGGAAATAAGTTATGCTTGTGTTTACTATAGATCAGTGCACCAAATATTACAATTATTCAATGGGTAAATGCAATCGTAATAAATATGTGCAAATCTATGTAACAGTGAACAAATACGAATCAAATAACTAAAGTGCCAAGTGCTATAAAGTGCGGTCAACAAATTTTGTAGCTCCCAGCTTACCCAGCCTCCAAGAACAAAACCAGCCTTGGAGTGCGCTGGGAATGACCATGCACTTGAAAGCTACGGTGGCCACCCACAGAGGTGCTTCGACCAATGAACGAAGCCCGATGCGGGGCACACCTCACCAACCCCGTGAAATATGTATATAAGCTATAAATCATCTTTTGGCTCCTACATTCCGGCCCCTAATTAAGGCTGAGCATTAATTACAATTACATTACATATGTAGGAGCTCGAAATTAGCCTTAGCAGAGTACAACAAATAGAAATTCAAAATTCAATGCAAATTCTATGCAAATCAATTCATCATCGTCTCTCTAATAGGATCTTCATTCATCCTTGGGTTCTCCGTCTGCAAAACAAATAGAGATAGAGAAGAGAGAGAGAGAGTTTGGAGCATGAACACTCCAATTAAGACTTCATGGCTCCTCCGCCTCCTGCAGAAGACACACTTTAGTGATAGGCCTGTCCAGGCAGCTCGTCTTCGTCTTTATGCGAAGCTGTCGCACTAGCCCCTTCTTATCCGGAATTGCCTGCACAACTCTGCCTGTCAACCATGTGTTGCGAGGTGCAGACTCATCCACCACAATGACCAGGTCTCCGGGAACGAAGTTCCGCTGGACATGCTGCCACTTATGGCGTTCCTGAAGCTGTGGGAGGTACTCCTTCACCCATCGCTTCCAAAACAGGTCAGACATGTATTGCACCTGTCTCCATCGGCGACGAACATAGATGTCTTGCTTGACGAACACCCCTGGTGGTAAAGACGGTTTAGACTTTAGAAGCAGCAGATGGTTGGGCGTCAGTGCTTCTAAGTCATTGGGATCGGTGGAAGCTTTTGTTATTGGTCGGCCGTTCACAATAGCCTCAGCTTCACAAAGAACCGTGTGGAGGCCCTCGTCGTCAAGATTCTGCGTCTGCAAGATGGAATTTAGCACCTTCCGTACAGAACGTATCAAGCGCTCCCACACACCACCATGATGGGACCCGTAGGGAGGATTAAAAACCCACTTGATTCCCTTCTGCAGAAGCATGTCGCTGATCTGAGCCTGGTTCCAGCTTTCGATCGACTCTCTCAACTCGCGTTCACCCCCGACAAAGTTTGTGCCATTGTCAGAACGCAACTCCAACACCTGGCCACGTCTCGCCACAAAACGTCTAAGAGCGTTGATGAAGGAGTCGGTGTCGAGAGAAGCTGCCACCTCGAGATGCACAGCTCTTACAGCCAGACAAGTGAAGATGACCCCGTACCTTCTTACTGTAGATCTTCCTCGCCTGACTTCAAAAGGCCCAAAGTAATCTACTCCGGCACAAGTGAATGGCGGCTCATCAGGGGAAACCCTGTCAAGAGGGAGATCTGCCATGCGTTGATGTCCTGGTACTGCATGCAGTCTTCGGCAGACGACACACTTAGACAGAGTCTTCCTTATGGCAACGCTAGCTCCAGGGATCCAGTATCTCTGGCGCAAGTATGACAGCATGTGGTTACGCCCACCGTGCCCTGTCTCGTGATGAACATGGCGTAGAAGAAGGTCGGACACGTGAAGCTCCTTGCTCAAGATAGCCGGGTGTCTGGCCGCCTCTGGCATAGCTGCTCTACCCAGCCTACCACCAACTCTTAAAATGCCACCTTCCAGAATGGGGTTAAGCCTGTAGAGATGACTGGTCTTCTTCACCCCTTCTCCCTTCTGCAAGCTACTCATCTCCTCAGGGAACCTTTTACCTTGACAAAAGCCAACTATTGCCGTTTCTGCCTTGTCAAGCTCTTCAACTGAAAGAGGTCCCTTGGCAACTTGAGATCTGATGGTTTGCATCTCCTTATACACCAACTTGTCCTCGAAACCAGACTGGACAAGAAACCTCCTCTTCCGAGCCAACTCCAGCAACAGCCTCCTAAACCTGAGAAGCCAACCAACCATCTTTCTCAGGCGGAACCAAGACGAGAAGTGGTTAATGAACTGCGTAACCAAGTCTACCTGCTCATTAGCTTGGATCGCATTCACAGACGCCACCGTCTTCACTTCAGGATCCTCTGGAGAAACCTTTCCAACAAGATCAGGCTGCGCAGGCCAATTTGTTTCAGGCTCAACAAGGAACTTCGGTCCTGACACCCAAACATCAGACCTCAGGAAAGTTTCCACTCTGGCCCCTCGGGACGCCAAGTCAGCTGGATTACTCGATGTGTCGACGTATCTCCACTGAGAAGGACTGGACATCGTAAGGATCTCAGAGACACGATTTGTCACAAATGTCTTGAACCTCGATGTTTCATTCCGGATGTACTTCAGTACCGATGTACTATCTGTCCAGAAAACTGACTCCAGTAGTGGCATTCGTATCTCCTTTCTCCAGAGCTTATCCATCCTGCTAGCCACCACTGCCGCTGTTAACTCCATGCGAGGGATGGTGATGGATTTCAACGGGGCAACTCGCGCCTTACCCATTACGAAAGCACAGTGGGTTTGATTGTGGATGTTGGTCAGTAACAGGTAAGTGACTGTGCCATACCCATCCTCGCTGGCATCCGCAAAGTGATGCAGTTGAGCGGAAACAACTTCTCCAAACTCGGGAGGTTTCAAGCACCTGCACACACGAAACCCTTCAATGAGATGAAGCTCGTAGAGCCAGGCTACCCATTGCTGAGCAGCAGTTATAGGCAACGCTTCATCCCAGCCCAGTTGTTCTCTGCATAGGCCTTGAAGGAGCTTCTTGGCATTCAGCACCACAGGCGCAAGAAATCCCAAAGGATCGTATATGGAGCTGACTGTGGATAAGATCCCTCTCCTTGTCAGAGGTTTGTCCTTGAGTGTGGTCTTGAACTTAAAGGCATCGGACTGGACGCACCACTGTACACCCAGAGCCCTTTCTACAGGCAAAGCATCATTGTCCAAGTCAAGATCCTTCACTTCCACAGCTCTTTCCTCTTGAGGTATGGCAGCAAGCACAGTGCGTCTGTTGCTAATCCATTTTGTTAGCCGAAAGCCTCCTTTAGCACACAGAGCACGAAGTTGCTGATACAGTGATACTGCCTCTTCTTCAGTGCCAACAGACGCAAGACAGTCGTCCACATAGAAATGATGCAGAACTGTGTCCACAACCTCTGGACTGAACTGGTCACGGTTATCCTCTGCACATTTCCTTAATGCAAAGTTAGCACAACTTGGTGAAGATGTTGCTCCAAACAGATGTGCCAACATCCTATGCTCCACCAACTCCTGGCGGTGGTCACCATTTGGCCACCAAAGGAACCTCAATAGATCAGAGTCTGACCTTGGCACTCTGACCTGATGGAACATGGCTGCTATATCAGCCATAAGGACAACCGGTTCTTTGCGGAACCTGCTCATGACACCAACCAATGAGCTCGTAAGGTCTGGACCTTGAAGAAGTTGAGCATTTAAAGAAGTTCCTTGGAACGTAGCTGCACAATCAAAGACGACCCTCAACTTTTTCTTCTGTGGGTGGTATACACCATGGTGTGGTATGTACCACACCTTGCCATCTGAACGACACAGGTCCGCAGCGGGCACCTGCTCAGCATAACCACTGGCAATGATCTCACCCATAAAGTTGGTGTAGTCTGCGTGGAAAGAACTGTCCTTGTCAAACTTCCTCTTGAGAGCCAACGTGCGCTGCTCTGCAATCTTTCTGTTGTTCGGCATCCTGACGTTTCCTTGCTTCAAGGGTAAACCGATGTGGTAATGACCATCAACCAACTGTATAGAGCCATTGACAGACTCCATGAAGTTCAAGTCTTCCCTAGACATTCCAATTTGTTCATCCTGAACACACTCAGGGAAGTCTGCTCTCATCTGCTGCTCCCACAGCTGGTCTAGTCTTGCGACTGAAATGCGATTGACAGTTACATCATGGCTCGTGAAAGTGGTGTCAGTAGAGTAGTCACCTCTGAGAGGACCATTCACGGTCCAACCTAACATGGTCCGAATGGCATAAGGACCGCCGTCCACGCTTCTGACCACCTCCCATGGCTCTAGAGCCCTGGGAACATTGGTGCCAATAAGGAGGTCCACGCCCGAGTCAATTGCCGTGATGTTGATGTGTTCAAGGTGCGGCCAGTTCCGCAGATCTTCCTGCCTGGGAATGTTGCCCTGGTGGACAGGCATGCATTGCTGTGTGAATAATTCAGGTAGCTCACAGAAGTCATCTGTGTCCAGCCCAGCTACCTCCAAGTCCATCACAATGTGACTGCCTACCACCTTCTCCTGACCCATTGTACGCAGGAGAATGTCTGACCTTCTTCCTGTGAGGTCCAGACGTTCCATGAGCCCTTCAGTACAGAAAGAAGCCGAGCTCCCAGGATCAAGGAAAGCATAGGTGACAACTGTTTTGTGACCCTTCTTAGACTTCACTCGAACTGGAAGTATAGCAAGTGTACACTCACTATCTCCGGCCCCAGTAAGACCACCAGTCTGTACCGAGATCAAAGCACTTTCACCAGCTGTCTTCTTTTGGCCTTTGGCTTGCCCAGAATCTTCCGGTTCGTCTTTGGAGTAGATGTGCAGCATGCTTGGATGCTTCCTACCGCACACCTTGCACACCAGGCGCTTGCGACATTGCTTGCTTCTGTGCCCAATGCACATGCAGCCAAAGCACACACCCTTTTCTTTCAAGAAGGACATCTTATCGCCGTGCGTCTTCCTCTCCAATAAGGAACACATGTCCAAGGTGTGCCCTGCTCCACAAAGCAAGCAAACTCCAGGTGAGCTCCCTGATGAGCTCTTCTGTTCGACCGTAGCAACCGTGGTAGCAAAGCTACTTCCTTTGGGTTTAGAAAAGAACTGGGGTTTTGCAAGTTTCCCTTCCTTCTTAGATGCTGCAGGGGAAGAATCTTGTAAGTCCCCAAAGAGCGGATCACTTGCAATTTTCACCTGCCATTCGATGAACTCAACAATGTTACGAAAAGTGGCTCTACGATGGTTCGCCTCCTGCAAGCTACAAGCGACATCTCTCCACTTATCCCTGAGCTTGTAGGGCAACTTCTTGATGACGGCCTGCATGTTAGCAGGAACATCCAACTCGTATGTGGATTCAAACTCCCCAAGAGCATTAAAGCAGGACCGCAGCAAAAAGCTATAAGATTGAAGTGCGTTGACATCTTCAGCCTTTATTGCTGGCCACAAGAAGACCTTGTCCATGTATGCTGAGGTGATCTTCAGTGGGTTGCCAAAGTGTTCCTGCAACAAGGATTTGGCCGCAGCATAGCCAGTTTCAGAGGACATGTGGAGACAGCTACGAACCATGTCTCTGGGCTTCCCTTTAGTGTACTGCTCGAGAAAGTACAAGCAATCCTTGGCGCTGTGAGTTTTCTCCTCAATACAGTGCTCAAAGGCTCTCAAGAAGGTTTGATACTCCAAAGGATTACCGTCAAAGATTTGAATGTCACGGCGTGGGAGAAAGAACAACGACTGCTGTTCAGCCAGCAAAGAGGTTATCTTGTTTTGTTCCCTCAAGACAGAGATCAGCTGACCATTATTGACGTCGTTCTGGACTAAAGGTGAAGGTTGTTGTGACTGCGGCTGTAACTGAAGATGAGCTTGAGGGTCAGGCCCTCCACTCTGCCGCACTGTAGCTGTCTCGGTCTGAGGCTGCGATTGCAGCCCCACACAAGTCACCTTAGGCTGAACGTTCCCGACTGCAGGACGTTGCTGCTCGGATTGATGTAAGCGATGCTGTTCACCTGCTGCAGCGTACTGAGATGGCTGCCACACATGCTGCCCCATGTTCTTCACCACCGCAGGTCGAGAACCAAACAAAGATGGATGTGTAGCTGACTGCTTAGGCCGTGCATCAATCAGATGTGAACGTGACTGTAGTTCACCCATTAAAGCATGCTGAGAAGAGTGTCCCCCTGACGGAGGAACAAAGGTTTCAGCATTAGGATCCAACGCTTGAGAAAGCTTTTCTCTCCTTTTCTCAACATAAGAATTCATCCCATCTGACCTACTGGCTGAAGAACCAGACACCTGAGAGGAGGAGGCCTTCAAGACGTTGAGCTTTGCTGCTGATGCCTCTATCTCTGCCTCCAACTCTAGCTGTTCTTTCCTTCTTTTTAGTTGTGCCTCTTGCTCTTCACGAGCTCTTCTGAGCTGTGCCTCTTGCTCTTCTAGAGCCCTTCTGGACTGTGCCTCTTGCTCTTCTAGAGCCTGTCTCTCTTTGAGCTTCTTCTGGCGAGCGAGAAGAGCTGCCATGTCTGCTTCTATCAGGCGTGCGGATGCAGCAGAAGAAGTAGTGGACCTACACTTACTACCTGCAGTGCTTCTTTTCTTTGAAGGCTCAACTGACACATTAGAGATACTATCATCTGGGTTAACATCATCAATGACTGAAGCTGCCACCACATCCCCACGGTCATCTGGAACACAGGAAGCATTTGGATTATTCACTGCATTGGATGTTTCAACAGGATGTGGGGGTGACAAAGGTGTAATAGCCTCTTCCTGTAACTGCACTGTACTTTGAACGGAAAGATTTTGTGAGAGCCATTTGTTTGCGTTTTCAGTGAAATTAACTTTGCGTTTTTGTATGTCTGAAAACCAATTATTTTGTCTCTCTTGTTCCTCTGGGGGAAGCAAGGGAATGACCGAATCATGGAGAAGGCTTGCTTCATCGTACAGTGCAGATACGTTATAAAGGTTGAACTGGACAGCATTTGCATTGTCAGAGCTTTGCATAAGGTCATTAATTGCTTTTACAAGCCGTTCAATTTTGTTAACCTTAGCTTTTCGTTCCTTTTGAAGTTGTTCAATTTTGTTTGATAGTGCCTTTGCAGTGAGAGTTGATTGCCGTTTTGTCTCGTTTGCACTGGCAGTAGAACCTGGCCTTGATGAACTAGACATTTTGAATTTGCATTAAAATGAATCAAAGTCGAAATCATTTGCAATTTTGCATCCAAATCGAAATCCAAAATACACCGCAACAGCCCTAGTAGAATGTGCGTGTATGTGTGTGAATGCGTGGCTATTGTTCCCCACTAAACTGCCTAACGACCCGTAAACTACCGAGTGCAGACCCTGTGTCTTCAGCATGTAACGATAGGTACTTATGTGCCTATATATCTCTATAAAGAGACGGCACCCCTGGGCCACCCGTTCCACGGGTTTTAGAATGCGGGCCGAACCCGTTCATGCACATGAAAAACAACAAACAATAGCCCACAGCCAAAGCTATAGGCTAAAGCCGCTTCGCCTACAGGGGAACAATAGAGTGTGTGTGTGCGTGCAACAAGTGTGTGTTTGGGGCGGGCCGCTATGCGATGTGTAGAACACAACGTGGACTCGAAAGCAAATGGATTAAACAATAGCTGAGTGCAACCTTAATGCCGCGGTGCACGTATGTGCGCGATTCATTGTTTGAACGCCGCGGGGAACCAGGTAGGTTAAACACCCAACACCAATAGCGATCCAGATCGATACAAATTTGTTGACAATGTTGTGGCTGAAAATGACTTCCAATAAGTCACTCATACCGGCAGGCTAAGACTGGGAGTAATAGAAACTGTATGACGCGCAACATTATACATGACACAATGATAAGAAAGATTCGAACAAGGAAATAAGTTATGCTTGTGTTTACTATAGATCAGTGCACCAAATATTACAATTATTCAATGGGTAAATGCAATCGTAATAAATATGTGCAAATCTATGTAACAGTGAACAAATACGAATCAAATAACTAAAGTGCCAAGTGCTATAAAGTGCGGTCAACAAATTTTGTAGCTCCCAGCTTACCCAGCCTCCAAGAACAAAACCAGCCTTGGAGTGCGCTGGGAATGACCATGCACTTGAAAGCTACGGTGGCCACCCACAGAGGTGCTTCGACCAATGAACGAAGCCCGATGCGGGGCACACCTCACCAACCCCGTGAAATATGTATATAAGCTATAAA
>CM076979.1:5225096-5227596 GCA_039105355.1 Benthosema pterotum
ACACACACGCACGCGCGCGCGCACACACATACACACACACGCGCGCACGCACACGCATGCACACACACAGTCCGGGTCCTCTCTGAGGTCACCTGATGGGCCACGACTGGTTATTCATGCATGCAGCAACACACGCACACACATATACACACACACACACATATACACACACACACACACACACACGCAAACACACATGCACACTCACGCACACACACATTGGCAAGTCAGTTGGCACAAACTCCTCAATGCTATGTCATAGAGACATATGGGTGGCATCATGGGACTCGGGTAATGAGTCCCTGACGTTGATTGGTGTAACTTAGCCCCGCCCCCTATTCTGATTGGTCGATACTATTTCCTGCCATAACTCCTCAATGATATGTCATAGAGACATATGGGTGACATCATTGGACTCGGTAATGAGTCCCTGACGTTGATTGGTGTAACTTAGCCCCGCCCCCTATTCTGATTGGTCGATACTATTTAGGGTTTGCTACTACGTTAGCATAGCATGTTAGCATGCCAACTCCCGTGAAAGTTTGCACACACTTGGCGAGTGGCAGGCACACAGTAAAATTTCTTAGAAATTTTGTTTCTAGTTCTGTGTGCCTGCCAGTATGGCAGAAGCACACAGGTTGTGATTCGTCAACTTAATCCATAATCACACACTCATCTATCTATCCGAAATTTTGACCGCTATGGCCGGCCGCACGGTTTGCACAATCCCCGCAATATATACATCGAAACGTGCGGCTCGGCCGGGAAAGATGTGCTTGTGCTTTTCTTTCCGATACGCGTTACCGTGCCAACGTAATTCGCAATAAACGACGCAAAAAATCCCCATTCGAAATGAATGGGTGCACACCGAAAACATCAGAAAAAGAAGCGCTTATTTGGAGCCACATTACTCTGGCACACTGTGGCGTAGAAACACGATTTTAACTTTAAACAGCAGACGCGGCTCTCGACTTCGTCACGGTTCAGGCGGTATTCGAATATGTTGCACGGTTTGTCCGCTATCGCAGTTCAAAGTGTGCATGGTTCGAGAATTTAGCGGAGCTTAGAGGCTCGCACGACCAGTGAGCGAGTGAAACAGAGTGCGAGATGCAGTGTCTCGAGGTTCGGGTCATGACCGAACAAATCGTCCTCACGGCCACAATATTCGCTTTACACGCGTGGTTTTCGGACATTTTGTAGACAAACTTCTCGCCTTTCACCCAATGTGACCATCAAAGCCCAGTCAGGTACAGAACCGGTGCTACGTGCCTCAGAGCGAGATGACGTAACCTCCCGTCTCCATATTAATTACATTGTAATGTGCTGCATTTTGGCGTTTGACGTTTGTTTTCAAACGCGAATTCTTAAATCGCTCTCACGACCACGTCTTTTATCGTACCAATACCACGATCGCACACAACATAGCTTGCGAAGTCGTAGCGCCCACATCGAAAAAAGTAAACACTTACGAGTTTTAATTTTTGCGTGAGAGGCCTTTGTTCCAAGAGAGTGCTACCCATTCCCACTCCCTGTTTAAACTAATGGACAATAGTATCTGTACTGACACACTGAACACAGGTGTAACAGATTAGGCCCTAATTAGATGGCTGCCACTAGCCACACGCGCGCAGAGACACGCACACACATGCTCTCCTCTCCAGTCTATGCTTTGCTGACTAGTGTACTTGCTCATGGAGTTCTCCATGGGGTTACATATGCCCAAATATGGAGTGTGTGACGCACACACACACACACACACACACACACACACACACACACACACACACGCATGCGCATACACGCATGCGCATGCACACGCACCCACACACACACACACACACACGCACACACACACACACACACACACACACACACACACACACACACACACACAACCACAACCACACACACGCGCACGCGCGCATGCGCGCACACACACACACACACACACGCATGCGCACACACGCATGCGCATGCACACGCACACACACACACACACAACCACACACACACACACAACCACACACACACACGCGCGCGCATACACGCACGCACGCGCGCGTGCACACACACACACACACACACACACACACACACACACACACACACAACCACACACACACACACAACCACACACACGCGCGCACGCGCGCATACGCATGCACACACATAGTCCGGGTCCTCTCTGAGGTCACCTGATGGGCCACGACTGGTTATTCATGCATGCAGCAACACACGCACACACATGCACACTCACGCACAACCCCCGCAATATATACATCAAAACGTGCGGCTCGGCCGGGAAAGATGTGCTTGTGCTTTTCTTTCCGATACGCGTTACCGTGCCAACGTAATTCGCAATAAACGGATTAGGATTACTTAGCATTTTCACAATTGTTAGCATTATTAGCATTTTCACAGTACTTAGCATTATTAACAATGCCTAGCATTAGCATTACTTAGGAGACCCACATGGTATGTTAGCATAGCTTTAGCATGT
>CM076979.1:5235096-5255096 GCA_039105355.1 Benthosema pterotum
CACAATAGTAAGGCCACTTTCCTTCCTATCCGTCCCTCTGGCTCCAACAGAGTAGCAGTTTATGTGGACCGTCCTGCTGGGACTCTGTCCTTCTACAGAGTGTTAGAGGACACTCTGTCTCATCTGTACACCTTCCACACCTCCTTCACTAAACCTCTATATGCTGGGTTTGGGTTGATGCCTGACTCCTCTGTGTCTCTGTGTGAGGACAGACAGGCTGTGAGGACAGACAGGCTGTGAGGACAGACAGACAGACTGTGAGGACAGACAGACAGACAGACAGACAGTGTGTTGCATCATAAGGTGTGGTGGTGTTTGGTTTCCATAGCGATTGGGGGGTCTGTGTGATTTTCAGACATAGATTTTTAAATTTTTCGAAATACTCATTTTTTCCGCTCATGAGATCATCTATTGTTTGATCGTGAGAGACCCTCTAGAGACCCTCAGGTTCAGGGTCATGTTTTTGGGGGTCCCCAGATGACAGAGAAGTGACTATTTAATGAAATGACCTTTTAAATAACCTCAAAGAAAGAGGCAGATATTGTGTTAAAGTTTGGATCTACAAGATCACAACACCATTATTGCAACGGTATTTATGTGTGCAACTGTAAGTAAATTTAACACAAACTAAATTCCAATGGATGGAACATTTTTACTGGAATATTCTATTGATCATTGAATTGAACATTTACTCCTACTTGAAAACATCATAAAATATAATAATCTGTCATGTATATTTACTAATATCTTCAATAAGATGTAACCAATGCTGTTGTTTACATTGTGATAAAGTTACATTAATTAATACAATACTGTTAATGAATAAAACATTCAAATAAATCAAACCATTTTCCAGTGAGTTTTCCTCTGTGTGTGATCAGATATAGGGCTCGATTTTCGCTCCACACGATGTCCCTAACGTTACCCGAAACCCGCAGCGAATTCCCTTATTGGTAATTTCGTCACCTTTTTTCTTCCTTTAGCCACTATTCTTTATGCCGACACCGTTATTTGTGACTGGAGGTGTGGTCATGGGCGTGTTTGTCGCGCAGTCCCTTAAGTTGCTAATTTCGTCAAACAGATTTGGGAACTACCGAACTAGATAACGCCATCTCAAAGCACCCGCTAACCGATTATGAGAAGGCAGAGCCACGTGCGCACGGTGCGGGCGTCTGTGCGCCTTGGAGATGTCCACGACTCCACATGGAAAGGCGCCAGTTCAATTCATCTCCTTATTTATGGATTGTCCTATAAACAGCTGTAGATTGCCTGCTATCGGTCACTTCCTTGTGTTTAGGTAATGTACAGTATATAATATAATTAAATACATTAACTTAACTTGTGACGCAATGCTGTAAATTGCAAAAAAGTCGGGAATTCGCGGCAAAAAAGACGTTTTTTGATCATTCATTTCTCGGTCAATTCTGGGCCATTTTTTACATTTCAAAATGCAGCGTGACGGGAAAACGCCACTCTCTCAGATGCTGTATAGAATATGTGGGTAGGTCTTCTCTACGATGCGGGATCGAGCAAAATGTAACTGTCGGGGATTCGGTGGACCGTTTCCACCAAATCCCCGCCGTCTGGGGGGGGGGGGGGGGGGGGGTTGTGGCCTGGCAAAGGCAAAGTCCAGATGGCCTGGCAAAGCCCAATCTGCCCCTGATGTGGTCCTGTAGAGTCTTTTTGGTTTTTCCTCTTGGCCAGTTTCCACCCTGGGGCTCCAGGGAAAATCTTGCCTATGGCTCCAAAGTGCTTAGAAACACCACTGCACAATCACAATCTGTAACCTGTAAACTTGGAGATCTGCTGTTTTGTCAGAATAGGACTAAAATAAACATCTCTCACAATGTCTCTATGAAACCATAGCTGGGGCCTATTTCACGAAAGGTGGATTAGGGGAAAAGCCAGGATTTAACTGATATCCCGGTTTATTATATCCTGGATTAGCGTTCATTCGGTTTCATGAAAACTGGTTAATCTTGCCAGATTAACTTGACCAGTTAACCTGGATATGTTGAGGCTTGATTTGGTTTCATGAAAGCAATGCCACATTAGTTCCCATGGAAACTAATGTTTCCATGGGAACTAATGGTCACCACCGAAGGTGGTGACTATAAAACGCCCTCTGTCCGTGCACGCAGCCCGTCCGTGTCCTGAGTCTGTCTGTCCCACGACTGTCTGTCCGTGCACGCAGCCCGTTCGTCATGACGTCATGACGACATTATAGTTGATACACTAGTACCAGTGCACGTTCAAACCTGAGCACAGACGGTGGAGACCTGGGTACAGGTCTCTAGGAGGACCCCTGAGCTTGAGAAGCTTGAGATGACGTCATGATGAGGTCATAGGTATGAAGGTCATAGGTATAAAACGCCCTCTGTTCGTGCACGCAGCCCGTCCGTCCCCCGAATCTGTCTGTCCCACGACTGTCTTGAGCCCGGACGGTGGAGACCTGTGCCCCGTAGGGGCACAATCTTGTTGTATATGGTCATTATTTTGATGAACATATAATCAATATATTGATATATATCATATAATGGCCTCTATATGGTGATCCAACATATCTATGGTGAGATTCCAATCAATCTCCACCACTAGTGGATCTGCAGTGTGTCTCCAGTCATGCAGACATTTTGTTTTCAGGTCTGTGTGAACCTACAAGTGTATGTGCACAATTGTATTATTTTTATTTTATGGTTTTGTGATGAAAAAAGGCCAATTCCAATTGTATTCTGTGTTCTAAGTATAGTAGAAGTAGTTAGTGAATCACGCCACAAGGGGGAGCAGTGTATTGAGCATGGTTTGTGCATAGTGGTACTATATGGACCATAGTGGTACTATATGGACCATAGTGGTACTATATGGACCATGGTGGTACTATATGGATCATAGTGGTACTATATGGACCATAGTGGTACTATATGGACCATGGTGGTACTATATGGACCATAGTGGTACTATATGGACCATGGTGGTACTATATGGACCATGGTGGTACTATATGGACCATGGTGGTACTATATGGACCTTAGTGGTACTATAAGGACCATAGTGGTACTATATGGACCATAGTGGTACTATATGGACCATAGTGGTACTATATGGACCATAGTGGTACTATATGGACCATAGTGGTACTATATGGACCATGGAGGCTTCAGACAGCTTTGCAGTCTGCTTGAAAAACACAACGCAATTCTCCTGTCTATATTTCCCTGTACATTATAGTGTAGTAAAAAGTGCACAATCATTACAACTTATATCAAATGACTCATACACTTTTCTTCTCTTGTTTGATCTAAGAATTATACTTTTGTATATTGGTGCAGGGCAGATGTAACATGTCCCGTTTTGGGGGCAAGAGAACATGTTGAAGGGGCAAGAAAAATGGTATGGGTGCGGCTTCATCGCCCGTGTCGCTTCGCGCCACGGGCGATGAAGCCGCACCCATACCATTTTCAGTTACAGGACTTTTATATTAGTCAAGTAAAGCATCAATAATAACATCAGTTGTTGTTGAAGTTTCAACAGACACGCAGCATGCATAAAGCTAAAGGTCTGACTCAGAGAGTTTTCTGTTTTCAATGATGAAATGCTGTTGGTTTAGTGGTGACACAGCTGTAGTTAGTTAGTAGCAGTAGTAGTGGTTCACATCATTTTAAATAGAAGCACATAAGCATATAAGCACATGGGTTGTTTTGAATGGAATCGTGTTTGGGGGGCAGACTGGGTATTTAGGGGGCATTGCCCCCCCATGCCCATGCCTAGATCCGCCCTTGTTTTGCTGTTGTTTTGGAGTGAATGTATAGTGTGTGAATTCATTCTAAAATGGAGGCTTGTTTATTTTCTGTAAAAACGGAGCTCCCTGACATCACAGTTAGCATAGGGTTTGCTATGATACTGTAAATATGTTTTGTGGTATTTTGAGAACTATTCTTATTGATTCTTGTATTTGTACTCTTTATAAAAAACGTTCTGTCTGCAGAAAGACTGTGACTAAAACGTAAACAATACAAGTTTTAAAACAGTATTACATTATTTACTGCTATAGTAAAGTTCACAAACTGATTTATTAAAAATGTGAGTTTAAAGCACAAGTACAAATCAGGGGTTGACACTAAGGTCTCCCAGGCACTTGCCCATCAGGCAAGTGCCAGTTAGATTCTACTTGCCCTCAGGTCATGGTCACTTGCCCTCCAAAATATATATCGTAAATTTTATGAAGGTTACTTTCTACTTGGGTGCTTTAAATATTTCCTTTTGCAGTTGACTGTTTTGTCACAATCATCTACAATAAAATATTCAACTTGTAAATCAGTGGTTACGGACTCAGGGGTCTGTGACCCCAGCTAAATGAGAGTTTGGGACCAAATTGACCTGGGAGAGAGATTGGAGAGATAGCTAGAAAGCAGGGAAAGACACAGAGGCAGAGTGCAATGTTCACCTTCAAGACAAATACAGTATCGTGTTGTGTTATAGACTAGTGCAATACTGAAAGTTGCACACTTTTTACTTGCCCCGGGCAAGCAGGCAATTGTGTTAGTGTCAAGCCCTGCAAATGTATTAAAGCTACAGTATTTTGGTGAAATGTAACAACATGAAAAAGACCAATATGTAAATGTATATTCTATAGTGACAGATGATTGTGAACATGATTATTGACGTTTCATTATTATTTGTGAATACATGATTATTGATTGCTATTGAATATGAACATAATTGAATTTAAAGAGAAAAAAAAGAGAAAGACATTAAGATTTGTGGTTCTGTTAATAGAGACAGCTTTGCAGCTTGCTTGAAGAACACAACACAATTCTCCTGTCTATATTTCCCTGTACATTACAGGCCTGTAATATCTGCTCTGGTGGAGCTGATGCCCCTTGCAACCCGACTCGGATAAGTTGTAATGTGCTCACAGCCTCAGACCACTATTCCAAGACGCACACACACTATGTAAACCCCGCCCACTTTCCAAAGTGGAGTTCGGAGAGTCACAACATCCGACACTGCAGCTTTCAGAACAAAATTGATGAGTTTCAGACATTTCGGATGATGTCAGTTTTCAACTTTCCGAAAAGTTCGGAAGTTGAAGAGAGTATGGACAGGCCTCTACGGGGCTAAACAGTATGAGTCCCTAAATTTGTGCTGTCCTGTTAAAATAAAAGAGAGAAAAAAATCATAACTGGCCTCCCTGAACAAACAGACTTGTATGGCAAAAAATGCATCATACAACACCCATTGATTAATATGTTCTAGTTATGGATATTATAGTTTTTGTCCTTGTAATCATCATCGGCATCAGCATCATCAGCAGCAGCAGTTGAAATGTTACTCCACAGTTACTCTGACCTTTCCTGGTATTATCTTCAGAGGGAGAGTATGACCAGTGGAAATGCATGGAAACCATGTGCCAAAGGAACGCATGGTGTGGATGTGTGTGTTGGTATCAGGATCAGAGAATGATAGTTGTCCTTTGTTCAAGTCCAGCTGGACACTGATCCTCTGAGGTTTCTGCTTCAATGACAGAGGAGTGACTGAGGAAGAAGGATGAGCGCGCTGAGTATTCACCTTTAGAAGATGTCATTAGCCTGCATTTACCCCCTTGATGACCCTTCCTCTGAAAAGACCTTGGTAACACACCCACTTCCCATTCTGTATTGTCTCCAACCTCAACATACCAGCTGTGAGTCCCTGAGCTAAAGCCCTCAGAACCCAGGATGTAGTTGTAGAAGTCAAACCTCTCAGTGTTGTCAGGAAGCTGTTGTCTCTGTCCATGTCTCACACTGGTCAGATCATCAGACAGGATGAGACATGGATGTGCAGTGTTAGGGTCCAGAATGACAGGAGTGTAGGAGACAATGTCCTTCATCTTGTCCCAGACTCTGAAGCTCAGGTTGCCCAGGTGTTTGGCCACGTCTATCAGTGCTCCTGAGACCGGCTGTGGGTCCTGCAGTGTGAGCTGGACTCTCTCCATGGTGGTCTTGTAGTTCTGCAGGAATGTGATGTGTTCTGCTTTCAGCTCCTCCTCTATGGCTCTGATCTTGTTTGAAATGGTTGATATGTCTCTGTTCAGACCTTCCATCTTCGTTTTCATCATCTGACCTTTTTGCTGCTCTTCCTCCCTCAGTTTGGTGATCCTGGCCTCCTCTTCATCATGTAGAAACTGATGAAGCTTCTTGAACTGTTCCTTCATCTGTGTCTCTGTGTGTCGGGTCTGGACCTTAATGTGTTCTGCTGTTTGGTCGCAGTTTGTTTTCACTTTATTGAAGAGCTCTAGTTTCTCCTGTAAAGGCTTCAGTAATCTCTGAGCTTCCTCCTTGAGATCCAGAGCAGCCTCATCGACGGGTCTGAAACTGTGTTTGATGTGTTTTTTAGAATCTCGACACACAAGACATGCTGGCTGTTGACATTCCAGACAGAACAGTTTGAGTTTCTCATCATGGAGACCGCAGGCACCCTCAACCTCAGACCCTGTGGATGCTTCCTGCTGTCTCTCCTGTACGAAGGTCTCACACAGGGTCTTCAGAGCCAGGTTTATGGGTAGATCTTTTGAGTGTCTCTTCTTACAAACTGGACACTCATATTTCTTCTCTCTCCACCAGTCCTGCAGACAGTCTGTACAGAAGCTGTGGCTACACAGCAGCAGAACAGGATCTCTATAGACGTTGTGACACACAGGACAGGAAAGATCCTCTTCTGAGAAAGACACCTTGGAAGACATTTTGTTTTTCCACTGAAGTTAATATAATAAACACTCTGCTCAAGACAGGAAGTAAATCATCCAGTCAGTTGTTGTCACACTGTCTTCTAGAATGTTCCCTGAAGTTTAATTTAGCTGTGAATCGTTGCTCTTGGCTATAGGTCCATTCAGCAGCATGTTGTTCCAGTCCTTCCCTGTGCTGTGTACAGTCTGTCTGCTCACACTAGTGTGTTTGATCTGAAGTTTAATGTTGTCACCTGAGTGTTGAGGACACACACACACACACACACACACACACACACACACACACACACACACACACACACACACACACACACACACACACACACACACACACACACACACTCAGTGGAATTTGACCATTCGAAGTGCTTTACTTTACACCAATTAAATCATTGACCATTCTACAGGTGGTACAACAGAAACGGCACATGTTAGTTTCAGTTTATTCACATGCAAGTCACCTGTTTTATTTTGGATGTGTGCAGGACCAAAGGCTATGAATCCTGGATCAGTGTAGTCCAGGTGTAGGAAACCTTAGACATTGGGAGGGCGATCACTGGTGTACTAGAGAGAGAATGTTAATGGTACGGGTGTGGCCATGAAGCCGCACCCATACCATTTTCGGTTACAGGACTTTTATTAGGCTAGTAAAGTCTTAATAATAACATCAGTTGTTGTTGAAGTTGCAACAGACACGCAGCATGCATAAAGCTAAAGGTCTGACTCAGAGAGTTTTCTGTTTTCAATGATGAAATGCTGTTGGTTTAGTGGTGACACAGCTGTAGTTAGTTAGTAGCAGTAGTAGTGTTTCACATCATTTTAAATAGAAGCACTTTATTTGAAATATCTTGTGCTGTTTACCATGCCATCATGTTTGGTGGACTGGGCATTTAGGGGGGCATTGCCCCCCCCTTCCCATACCCATGCCTAGATCCGCCCCTGGTGCTGTGAATTGTGAACTTGTGTATTTACTATTTTTTGAATAGTCCAAACTGCCACAGTAAGTCTTCAAAAGAAAAGTGGATTCAAATCTCACTATTGAGGTTTTCATTGATATCTCTAAAGAAAAACTAAATAATTTTGGTGAACTATCCCTTTAGCCATAGCAGTAATGTCTGCTATCTGTGGAAGAAATGCAGAATAACAGAGAACAGTAACACCACAGGCAGCCTGACATGTAATGACACCACATTAAAAACTTACCTTGATTGATCACACAATTAAAAAAAAAAAGTTAAAATGTTTCTACTCAATCAGCTAAATCATATCTACAGTATCTACAATCATATCTACAGTATCTACAATCATATCTACAGTATCAACAATCATATCTACAGTATCTGTAGATATCTGTATCTTCTAGGCTCTGAGTTCAGTGTTGAATATAGTGATGTATTCAGTGTTGCCAACTGCCAAAATCCAAAATGCACTAGAATGCGCTAGAGCAGTGGATTTCAACCATTTTCACACTAGGGCAGGGTCCACTATTTATTCTGCATTTTAGCCACGGAGGAGGAACACCGTTTGATGTTGAGCCTAGTCTCTCAGACTAGTTTAGGAGTAATAACTGGCAAAATGTTGGTCAAAATAGCAATTCTTCTACATTTACTAAATGTGTAGATACCTTGAAATGAGGTAATTCAGATGTTTAAATATAATTTAACTCTTGAGAGCGTAAAATGAAACCAAATGGACCCATATAAGGTCCATTCAAGAGTTACAGATCTAAAAGGATCCATTTGGTTACCAATGGTCCTTTCTAGGAAGGAAGGAGGACTCTATCATAGCAGTAAAAATGGTGAAAAAGGAGGGTTTTATCTCTGGTGCCTGTCAACCAATTTCACCCTGTCATGTATTGGTTACTGAGGTCACATGTTCAGGTAACAGAAATATACAGGGACACAGGAGGTGATGTAACAGGTTGTTATTGAGAGGGAGACCGGCACGTCGTTGACAGGAGTTCAATATTAAATAAAGAAACCAGGAAGACATTCCTGTGTATATGTTTTAATTCAGTGTGTTTGAAACACGGCTGAGTCACACCCCAACTCTCTCTCTCTCTCTCTCTCTCTCTCTCTCTCTCTCTCTCTCTCTCTCTCTCTCTCTCTCTCTCTCTCTCTCTCTCTCTCTCTCTCTCTCTCCACACTGCTCATCCTCCATGGTGCTGATTTGTCACCACACCTTCAGGCCAAAGGTTTACCTACCACCATGCACTGTCTGGATGAGGTTAAAGCAATGTGTTGTCAGGGGCGGATGTAACATTTTCCAATGGGGGGGGGGGGGGGGGGGGGGGGGGGGGGGGGCAGGCGAAAAGCTGCACCCATACCATTTTCAGTTATAGGACTTTTATTAGTCAAGTAAAGCATCAATAATAACATCAGTTGTTGTTGAAGTTGCAACAGACACGCAGCATGCATAAAGCTAAAGGTCTGACTCAGAGAGTTTTCTGCTTTCAATGATGAAATGCTATTGGTTTAGTGGTGACACAGCTGTAGTTGGTTAGTAGCAGTAGTAGTGGTTCAAATCATTTAAATTATAAGAACCTTAATTTGAAATAATATTTTGTGTTGTTTTCCATGCCATCATGTTTGGTGGGGCAGACTGGGCATTTAGGGGGACATTGCCCCCCCATGACCATGCCTAGATCCGCCCTGTGTGTTGTGATAAGAGTTATAACAGGATGGAATCATTAACAGAACCATAAAGATAAATCATCAGTCAGAATGTTTTCAGCACATTATTATGTTTAATCATTTTCACTTGTGTTTGGTCTGTGTGAGTTTTTCCACTAAAGGCTCTAAACTGTAGAGACTGAAACTCCATGACTGATCAAACACTCAGTAGTTTTAACAAAGTTCATCCCTTTTTTAAAACTATGTTTTTTCATCTTTGTATGTCTCTATTGATGGTCATCAGCAGCAGGACAGGACAGAGGGACAGAGACATGGAGTGACACAGCAAAGGCCGTCAGGCCAGGGAGTCGAACAGGAGACACACACACACTATGTAAACCAGGACAGAGGGACAGAGACGTGGAGTGACACAGCAAAGGCCGTCAGGCCAGGGAGTCGAACAGGAGACACACACACACTATGTAAACCAGGATAGGGGGACAGAGACATGGAGTGACACAGCAAAGGCTGTCAGGCCAGGGAGTCGAACAGGAGACACACACACTATGTAAACCAGGACAGAGGGACAGAGACATGGAGTGACACAGCAAAGGCCGTCAGGCCAGGGAGTCGAACAGGAGACACACACACACTATGTAAACCAGGACAGAGGGACAGAGACATGGAGTGACACAGCAAAGGCCGTCAGGCCAGGGAGTCGAACAGGAGACACACACACACTATGTAAACCAGGACAGAGGGACAGAGACATGGAGTGACACAGCAAAGGCCGTCAGGCCAGGGAGTCGAACAGGAGACACACACACACTATGTAAACCCGCCCACTGAATGTGATTGGGTGATTGGCGCGGCTGGCTTCTGAACTACAACCTCCATATTTGTAGTCCAGTGAGACGTTCCTTGTAGATTTTCCAGCAGACTAGACGTTATCTCTGTTGTAATGTTTATTATTAATGTGTTTTACTGTCCAGTAGCTTCACACCATCACTGTTGGTTTTTACATTTAGTCAGTCTTAGTCTTTGGGATGAAATGCCTTTCATTTTATCCACACTTTAGTTATTTGGACAAAATATTCAATTTGTCACATGTTGTCATTCCTTTCTTGATGTTTTAGTCAATTTTTAGTCTACGGGAACTCCAAGAGTTTTTACTTACTTACTTACAAACTTTCGCCTATCACCCCTTCTGGGGCTTAGGCCGTCAACAAGAGCTCTCCAAGCATCTCGATCCTGGCCTGGGCCAATACATCCAACTGTCCCCACGTGTTCCCCAGCTTCTTCTTGTCTGCCTCCAAGTCTCTGCGCCAGGTGTTCCGTGGCCGACCTCTCTTCCTTTTCCCTTGGGGGTTCCACTTGAGGGACTTTCTTGTGGTGTTTGAGGCTGGTTTACGGAGAGTATGGCCTGTCCATCTCCAACGCCTTTTGAGGATCTCCTCCTCAGCAGGACTTTGGTTGGTGCGTTGCCACAGGTCCTTGTTGCTGATGGTGTTTGGCCAGCGAATATGGGGATTCATCTAAGACAGGTGTTGATGAAAGTCTGGATTTTGTTTTACTCTGTGAGAAATCAAAACCCATAGTCCCATAGAAATGAAATGAAAACATGTATTGGCAGGTTTTTTTAGATTTAGTCAGTTTACTCTTTGTGATGAAAGTCTTGTTCATTTTAGTCACATTCCAGTCATTTCTATTCATTTATTCAGTTTTAGTCAACATCCTGAAAAGACTATTTTATCTTGTCAGTTTTAGTTTTAGTCCTGAAAAAGAGTTTCTGATGAAGTTATTTTAGTTCTAGTCAGGAGTGACAAACAGAACTGTAGACCATGTGACCTTCCTCCAATCGTCCATACTGTGTGTGTGTGTGTGTGTGTGTGTGTGTGTGTGTGTGTGTGTGTGTGTGTGTGTGTGTGTGTGTGTGTGTGTGTGTGTGTGGACTTTGTTCCTGAATCCTTATTGCCTTGTTGCTCTCTCTCTCTCTCTCTCTCTCTCTCTCTCTCTCTCTCTCTCTCTCTCCCCCCCCTCTCTCTGTCTCTCTCTCTCTCTCTCTCTCTTCTCTCTCTCTCTCTCTCTCTCTCTCTCCTCTCTCTCTTCTCTCTCTCTCTCTCTCTCTCTCTCTCTCTCTCTCTCTCTCTCTCTCTCTCTCACAGGTGTGTCAGGTTGTATTGTAGTTCAGACTCCATTTTGACTCGACTCTGAAAACAACGACTTCATGTCTGGTAAGAGTTTTATTCATTTATGTAACAATGTTTAATAATAATGTTAGTTTAATATTAGTGAAAACAGCAGATCTACAAGCTCACATTGTGTCACCATAGATTACAAAGATTAAAAGAACAGTGTTTTTTTGTTTTTTTTTATTAAACCACGGTGTTTAAAAAAATGATCGAACTTGAGTTAAAATTGGGTACTTGAGTTATTGGTGCACAATCCTGGGTTAAAATATGTACACCTACAGAACCCCCTGGGTTATGAAGTGTTTACCCCAAACTGGGTTGATTTTATTATGCTACTGGGTCATTTAATTCTAATTTTTCAAACATGTACATTATGTGTTCATTGATGATTGATTGATTGAATAGGCCTGTGTGAAGTTGCTGGATATTAGTGGGAACTGGTACGCGCTGTCAAAATGCTAATAATGTGGCAATAATGTGTTATTACCATTTTGACAGTGTATACCATTTCCCACTAATATCCAGCAACTTCACACAGCCATTGAAGAGGAGTGGACCAACATTCCACAGGCCACAATTGACAATCTGATAAACTCTATGCGAAGAAGATGTGTTGCACTGCATGAGGCAAATGGTGGTCACACCAGATACTGACTGGTTCGGAGTCCTGTACTCCCAATAAGGCAAAAAAAAATTGCACATTTCAGGGTGGCCTTTTGTTGTGGACAGTCTAAGGTACACCTGTCCACTAACCATGATGTCACATCTGCATCTTGATGTGGCACACCTGTGAGGTGGGATGATTATCTTAACAAAGCAGAAGTGCTCAATATCACACATTTAGGCAGATTTGTGAAGGGTGTTTGAGAGAAATGGTTATATTGTATATATGGAATGAATTTTAGGGCTTTAAGTCCATCCCCTGAAAAATGGGAGCAAAAACAAAAGTGTTGCGTTTATATTTTTGTTGAGTATATGTGGTTGGGTTAAAATGAGCAACCCAACCAGTTTAAATTAAAGTTAACTACTACAGTGTTGGTCCAATATTGAATAGGTGTTTTAATTAAGCTTTTTAGTGTGTGGTGCGTTGAATAGTGTTAACCCTTAAAAGATTTTTTTCACTCCCCAAAACAGATAAATAAATAGTTTAATTAGTAGTGGTATCTGACCCTTCCATGACCAGGAGAGCAGCCATTTTGTAACCACCTTACATGGTAATGATTGACAGATCAGCTTTAAAACCATCACATGTTTAGAGATAGGGAGAGGGAGAGAGAGAGGGGGGGGGGGGGGGTAGAGAGAGAGAGAGAGAGAGAGAGAGAGAGAGGGGGGGGGGGGGGGGAGAGAGAGAGAGGGGGAGAGAGAGAGGGAGAGAGAGAGAGAGAGAGAGAGAGGGAGAGGGGGGGTGTAAAGATCATGATGTGTTTGATTGACAGGTGTCACAGAGCCATTAACATGATGTGTTTGACAGGTGTCACAGGGACATAAACATGATGTGTTTGATTGACAGGTGTCACAGAGACATAAAGATGGTGTGTTTGATTGACAGGTGTCACAGAGACATCAAGATGATGTGTTTGATTGACAGGTGTCACAGAGACATAAAGATGATGTGTTTGATTGACAGGTGTCACAGAGACATTGACAGGTGTGAGAGAGAGAGGGTAAAGATGATGTGTTTGATTGACAGGTGTCACAGAGACATCAAGATGAGTGATTGTGGGGACAGCGAGGAGAACAGATCTCACAGACCACAGAGTAAACAACGTCCTCCTGAAAGGTCTGTAGAATCTACACCAGGAGTGTCCACACTTTGTTTCAAAATGACATCACAACAAGCTCTAAACACCCAAAAAAGTATTATATCAATGCTAAAAATATTTAAAACAATGTACAGTATACAAGGTCTATGGAATATAACATAGTGATGTTGTATACAAGGATATGGAATATAACATAGTGATGTTGTATACAAGGTCTATGGAATATAACATAGTGATGTTGTATACAAGGTCTATGGAATATAACATAGTGATGTTGTATATCAGATAAACACAGATGGTTGTGTTTATCCCCATCCTCCCAAAACAGATGGTTTGGGAGTTTTGTAGTGCAACTGATGTTTGTGCACAATAACACTATTGAACACAAGTAACACATTTAACACTATTTAAACACAGTAACACTATTGAAAACTAAAATGGTTGGACTCCATGTGTCTTATCAGTTTTTGAAACAACATACAGTTAAACATTAATCTATTCTACACCACAATATGAAGGACTGGAATCACTTAGGATAGACCTTTTACTTTAGAGTTTATGTAACATTAATCTATTCTACACCACAATATGAAGGACTGGAATCACTTAGGATAGACCTTTTACTTTAGAGTTTATGTAACATTAATCTATTCTACACCACAATATGAAGGACTGGAATCACTTAGGATAGACCTTTTACTTTAGAGTTTATGTAACATTAATCTATTCTACACCACAATATGAAGGACTGGAATCACTTAGGATAGACCTTTTACTTTAGAGTTTATGTAACTAAACTAAAGTGCAGTAAGACATTTCTAACCCTAAATATGACACAACAATGATTATGCAGCTCTATATTGGATCACTCCTTGAATATTCACTCCATGAATATTTATTTTTAAATGACCTATTTAAGTTTAGAAGAGAACTGTTGTTTTTAGACACATGTGTAGTTATGCTTTAATCAAATGGATGCAGTCAGAATAATCCTGAACACTTTGCTATTCATTTAAAAATGTGTTTGTGTGATTAGCAGCCTAATCAGCAGCTAATCAATTGTATTTTTGACAGTTAGTACATGTTTAAATTAGACATTTTAAGGTGATAGTTAAAGAAATGTCACAATATGAAGAATCGATTCATCATTTAAAAATAATGGTTAGACGGGGACTTGTTCTGTTACAGATGTACTGCAGCTTTTATTTTGAAGTATACCTTTAGTTTGTTAGTGCATTTGCTTATGTAGCCCTCTAGTGGCCAATCTTTACAATGTCTCAGAGCTGTGAGCCTGTGAGCTTTTATTTTGAAGCTGTATTGAGTGTTTTCTCTTGAGCTCAGCACAGTCCACCATTACACACAAGCCAGAGTCAGAGTCACATCTACATGCGCAGCTACATGCCAGAAACTGTCCATGTGCACCACTACCTTCCTTTTTTTGTCCTTTTCAAGAGCATCGTCGGTATGCAATCGATAATTTATGTTATAAACTTGTAGCCCTTGCTTACTGGTCTACAGGCCTTGGTTACTGTATACTGTCCTTGTAGTGTATGATTCTGTCGACCTTTATTATTTTGCTTACATTGATGTACAATGCCTTACAGAATTGTATTTTAAGCAGCATTTCTTGTTTTTTCTGTTTTTAGTTTCACCCTTTTCAGGCCATTAAACCTGTTGACTACAAGCAACGTCTCCAGAGTCGTGGTTAAAGAAAGGCGTTTATCTGGCTGTTGAATCACATTAACCAGTGTGCAGTGAGAACAGTACATCACTAAAAACGATGTATCATATCAAATTATCTATCTTTATTCATTGACCAACAGTAAACCAGTTTCGATCAGTTCTGTTAACAACATTGATGGTTCAGACCCATTTATACAGATATTTAGCATTGATTAAAAGTAATACATCATAAATGAATGTAGAAGATAATAATAAAAAGTAAATAATTGACTGTGTGAACAGTGAGTGTCCAGAGACTCAGTGAGGTTCATAAAGTTCATGTAAGGTCAAAACTAAGTTATTATGCAATACTGCAATCAATTAATGTTTTTATTGACTGTCCATGTCAAAGGGTGAATATCAGCAGTCAAAGGACTTTTATTATAGATTATTAAAGTACAGTGTCCTTTATATTATCACAGTTCACTGCACTACCAAATAATCTCTCATGTCTCACATACAGATTCAGCCACAGTGAAATCAGTGATTTAAAAACAAACTATTGTTAGATATTTAAATGTTTGTACAGTTGGAAATCTAACAATTTTAAGTGACAGATGGTTGATGTATTATTCTAGATTTATATGCTTATACAGTTTTATGATAACATTTTAGGAGTGAATTATCCAGATGTTTGGATGCTGTGACAGCCATCTGGTCAGCTTCTCTACAACACAACAACAGGTGTAGGACAAAACCTATGACAGAGAATAGTGTAGTTGTTTTGAAATGTTTTAATATTTAGTGACAAAATGCCAGTGTTTAACGTGTCTCTGTCCTAACAGAAAGCAGGTGTTTAACGTGTCTCTGTCCTAACAGAAAGCAGGTGTTTAACGTGTCTCTGTCCTAACAGAAAGCAGGTGTTTAATAACGTGTCTCTGTCCTAACAGAAAGCAGGTGTTTAACGTGTCTCTGTCCTAACAGAAAGCAGGTGTTTAATAACGTGTCTCTGTCCTAACAGAAAGCAGGTGTTTAATAACGTGTCTCTGTCCTAACAGAAAGCAGGTGTTTAACATGTCTCTGTCCTAACAGAAAGCAGGTGTTTAACATGTCTCTGTCCTAACAGAAAGCAGGTGTTTAATAACGTGTCTCTGTCCTAACAGAAAGCAGGTGTTTAACGTGTCTCTGTCCTAACAGAAAGCAGGTGTTTAATAACGTGTCTCTGTCCTAACAGAAAGCAGGTGTTTAACGTGTCTCTGTCTAACAGAAAGCAGGTGTTTAACATGTCTCTGTCCTAACAGAAAGCAGGTGTTTAACGTGTCTCTGTCCTAACAGAAAGCAGGTGTTTAACGTGTCTCTGTCCTAACAGAAAGCAGGTGTTTAACGTGTCTCTGTCCTAACAGAAAGCAGGTGTTTAACGTGTCTCTGTCCTAACAGAAAGCAGGTGTTTAACGTGTCTCTGTCCTAACAGAAAGCAGGTGTTTAACGTGTCTCTGTCCTAACAGAAAGCAGTTGTTTAACGTGTCTCTGTCCTAACAGAAAGCAGGTGTTTAATGTGTCTCTGTCCTAACAGAAAGCAGGTGTTTAACGTGTCTCTGTCCTAACAGAAAGCAGGTGTTTAATAACGTGTCTCTGTCCTAACAGAAAGCAGGTGTTTAATAACGTGTCTCTGTCCTAACAGAAAGCAGGTGTTTAACGTGTCTCTGTCCTAACAGAAAGCAGGTGTTTAACGTGTCTCTGTCCTAACAGATCTCAGGGGTCTCAGAACAGGGTATTGGGACCAAGGATCAGATCTCTCATCAGTAAACTGACCTCAGATCAGGACAGAACAGAAGAATCATCTCTGTCTGCTACCTCTGAGAGCTCTGTGTCCTTCACTAGGTCACTTCATTTAACTGCATCTCTATGGGGTTGAAGGACAGAGTGGAGTGGGCGGGGCTTAGCGTAGGGCTAATTGTATAAATGTGTTTTCTGATTCCAGAAGTGTTGACCACAGAGCAGAGTGTCCAACTCCCAGCCTTCTGTCTGTGAAGAGTGACCGGTCTAAAGGCTTTCCTTTAAACTTCAGTAATGAACCTCCTGGACCTCCTGATGCTCAGTATGACAATCCTCCTGTTGTACATTATACTAGAACACTATAATGATTAATTCAGTAATTCATTGGCAGTCAAACACTTTGACCTAAAAGAATTTGTTTACATTCAGGTCCTGGTTTAGTGGTTATTCGATTCATAATCATGACATGAAAAATAACCACAAAATTCAAGTAATCAAACTTTATTCACAGCCGAAGTCAATATGATTGCGGTGTTACACTAATCAATACACTAATCAAATAAACAAACAAACAAATAAATAATCCACAGTAGGACTGTCTAGTCCCACTGACTGTGGTGTTCTTGTGCCCCCTCATGGCCAGGTCCTGTAACTACAGTCTTAATAGTAGGATAACTAACACAGTTGTAACCTACTATACAAAATACCAAAATGTCATACAGTGACAAAATAATGTACAGTATAGAAATAAGGGTCTGTGGTCACTGTTCATCATTTGTAATATAATTAAGAAGTGATTCATAACTGGAGTCATTTTCATCATTTCATGTTATGACAAGTCAGTGTTGTGCTTTATATGGATGAAACGTTTCAAATACAACAACATTCAATGCTGTTGAATTCATCTCAGGTTGCAGTGTTGTACAGCAGCTAGCAATCTGTACTAGAGATGGTTTGCCTGCAGGAAGGAAAAAAAACATCATTGATAATATGTTTTGCAACTTTTACAACTTGCTACAACATATTCATTCGTTCTCATTAATACAGGCTCGTGTGTGGGTCCATCCAAACATGACCGAGAAGTTAGGACACATGGGGATTTGCATAACATATCATAACAAGTAGCCAAAGTTAGCTTGCATACGACCCAGTTGTACAACCACAGAGCAGCAGAAAATAATAAACCTTTGAATAAATACAGCTGATAATACAGTGAAGTTGACCAACGCTGTACAACTGCATGTCATTAGTTTACATTAGGTAAATGTAACCATTGCTGGTCATGGCGTTATTTTGGCGATGCAGATTGATAACACATTGAACAGTGGCTATTATATTAACATATTTTTCAGTAACAAAGAAGGGAAAAAATCTTACCCCGTCTGACTTCCGCCCTCTGTGATGACCCTCCGTTTTAAGTCGGGTCGGCGTTTGGCTCCGTTTGAAGAGGATTCTAGCCCCTCCCTTGTCACTGCTAAGAGAATTGGGATAACACTACTTTTTCAGGGGAAGGTTTGGGCCAAGGGCGAGGGATGAGGGTAGAATTGAGAAAGGGCCTTAGATTAAAACATTATTGATTATGATGATTATTGCTGACTAACTACAGTTACTATTATGATGATTATTGCTGACTAACTACAGTAACTATTATGATGATTATTGCTGACTAACTACAGTAACTATTATGATGATTATTGCTGACTAACTACAGTTACTATTATGATGATTATTGCTGACTAACTACAGCAACTATTATGATGATTATTGCTGACTAACTATTGTAACTATTATGATGATTATTGCTGACTAACTACAGCAGACTTATAATACAGTCCGATACTCTTGTTACTCAATTATTTTATACTGTATTATTTCTATGAATGAATCCTAATTGTATAAATGTGTTTTATGATTCCAGAAGTGTTGACCACAGAGCAGAGTGTCCAACTCCCAGCCTTCTGTCTGTGAAGAGTGACCGGTCTAAAGGCTTTCCTCCAAACTTCAGTAATGAACCTCCTGGACCTCCTGATGCTCAGTATGACAATCCTCCTGTTGTACAATATACTATAATAATAACTATAATAATAACTTCAGTAATGAACCTCCTGGACCTCCTGATGCTCAGTATGACAATCCTCCTGTTGTACAATATACTATAATAATAACTATAATAATAACTTCAGTAATGAACCTCCTGGACCTCCTGATGCTCAGTATGACAATCCTCCTGTTGTACAATATACTATAATAATAACTATAACTAGAAACAAAATTTCTAAGAAATTTTACTGTGTGCCTGCCACTCGCCAAGTGTGTGCAAGTTATAGCTGTGTAAAGACCAGCCAATACGAAGACAGAGGAGGCGGGGCTTAAGCAGTACAACTCATTCCTATTGGTCCAAGAAGGCTATCTACCAAATATTGAGGTGGTAGCATGTTCCGAACCCAAGTTATAGTTGTGTAAAGACCAGCCAATAGGAAGGCAGAGGGGGTGTGGTTTATGCTATTGGACCCTTAAGGGTTCCATTTGGTTGGACCTTAAGGGTCCATTTGGTTGGACCCTTACGGGTCCATTTGGTTGGACCCTTACGGGTCCATTTGGTTGGACCTTAAGGGTCCATTTGGTTGGACCCTTAAGGGTCCATTTGGTTGGACCCTTACGGGTCCATTTGGTTGGACCCTTGAGGGTCCATTTGGTTGGACCCTTACGGGTCCATTTGGTTGGACCATTACGGGTCCATTTGGTTGGACCCTTACGGTCCATTTGGTTGGACCCTTACGGTCCATTTGGTTGGACGCTTAAGGGTCCATTTGGTTGGACCTTACGGGTCCATTTGGTTGGACCCTTACGGGTCCATTTGGTTGGACGCTTACGGGTCCATTTGGTTGGACCCTTACGGGTCCATTTGGTTGGACCTTACGGGTCCATTTGGTTGCCTTACGGGTCCATTTGGTTGGACCCTTACGGGTCCATTTGGTTGGACCCTTACGGGTCATTTGGTTGCCTTACGGGTCCATTTGGTTGGACCCTTACGGGTCCATTTGGTTGGACCCTTAAGGGTCCATTTGGTTGGACCTTAAGGGTCCATTTGGTTGGACCCTTACGGGTCCATTTGGTTGGACCCTTAAGGGTCCATTTGGTTGGACCCTTAAGGGTCCGTTTGGTTGGACCCTTACGGGTCCATTTGGTTGCCTTACGGGTCCATTTGGTTGGACCCTTACGGGTCCATTTGGTTGGACCCTTACGGGTCCATTTGGTTGGACCCATAAGG
>CM076979.1:5260096-5264317 GCA_039105355.1 Benthosema pterotum
TTTCGGATAGATAGATGATAAGTGATGGATTAAGTTGACGAATCACAACTGTGTGCTTCTGCCATACTGGCAGGCACACAGAAAACTAGAAACAAAATTTCTAAGAAATTTTACTGTGTGCTGCCACTCGCCAAGTGTGTGCAAACTTTCGCGGGAGTTGGCATGCTAACATGCTATGCTAACGTAGTGGCAAACCCTAAATAGTATCGACAATCAGAATAGGGGGCGGGGCTAAGTTACACCAATCAACGTCAGGGACTCATTTCCCGAGTCCATGATGTCACCCATATGTCTCTATGACATAGCATTGAGGAGTTATGGCAGGAAATAGTATCAACCAATCAGAATAGGGGGCGGGGCTAAGTTACACCAATCAACGTCAGGGACTCATTACTAGTCCAATGATGCCACCCATATGTCTCTATGACATAGCATTGAGGAGTTATGGCAGGAAATAGATGATACAGGAGAGAGAGGATGTTTTGCCAACTGACTTGCCAATGTGTGTGTGCGTGAGTGTGCATGTGTGCTTGCGTGTCTGTGTATATGTGTGTGCGTGTGCTGCTGCATGCATGAATAACCAGTCGTGGCCATCAGGTGACCTCAGAGAGGACCGGACTGTGTGTGTGCATGCGTATGCGTGCGCGCGCGCGTGCGCGTGTGTGTGTGTGTGTATGTGTGTGTGTGTGTGTACATGCGTGCGCGCACGTGTGTGTGTGCGTGTGTGTGCGTGTGTGTGCGCGCGGTGTGTGCGTCACACACTCCATATTTGGGCATGTCTAACCCCATGGAGAATTCATGAGCAAGTACACTAGGCAGCAAAGCATAGACTGTAGAGGAGAGCATGTGTGTGCGTGTCTCTGCGCGCGTGTGGCTAGTGGCAGCCATCTAATTAGGGCCTAATCTGTTACACCTGTGCTCAGTGTGTCAGTACAGATACTATTGTCCATTAGTTTAAACAGTGAGTCAATGGGAGGCACTCTCTTGGAACGAAGGCCTCTCACGCGAAAATTAAAACTCGTAAGCGTTTTACTTTTTTCGATGTGGGCGCTACGACTTCGCAAGCTATGTTGTGTGCGATCGTGGTATTGGTACGATAAAAGACGTGGTCGTGAGAGCGATTTAAGAATTCGCGTTTGAAACAAACGTCAAACGCCAAAATGCAGCACATTACAATGTAATTAATATGGGGACGGGAGGTCACGTCATTCGCTCTGAGGCCCGTAGCATCGGTTCTGTACTGACTGGGCTTTGATGGTCACATTGGTGAAAGGCAAGAAGTTTGTCTACAAAATGTCCGAAAACCACGCGTGTAAAGCGAATATTGTGGCCGTGAGGACGATTTGTTCGGTCATGACCGAACCTGAGACACTGCATCTCGCACTCTGTTTCACTCGCTCACTGGGCGAGAGAGCCTCTAAGCTCCGCTAAATTCTCGAACCATGCTCACTTTGAACTGCGATAGCGGACAAACCGTGCAACATATTCGAATACCGTCTGAACCGTGACGAAGTCGAGAGCCGCGTCTGCTGTTTAAAAGTTAAAATCGTGTTTCTACGCCACAGTGTGCCAGAGTAATGTGGCCAAATAAGCGCTTCTTTTTCTGATGTTTTCGGTGTGCCCCCATTCATTTCGAATGGGGATTTTTTGCGTCGTTATTGCGAATTACGTTGGCACGGTAACGCGTATCGGAAAGAAAAGCACAAGCACATCTTTCCCGGCCGAGGCACGTTTCGATGTATATATTGCGGGGATTGTGCAAACGGTGCGGCCGGCCATAGCGGTCAAAAATTTCGGATAGATAGATGATAAGTGATGATGGATTAAGTTGACGAATCACAACCTGTGTGCTTCTGCCATACTGGCAGGCACACAGAACTAGAAACAAAATTTCTAAGAATTTTACTGTGTGCCTGCACTCGCCAAGTGTGTGCAAACTTTCGCGGGAGTTGGTATGCTAACATGCTATGCTAACGTAGTAGCAAACCCTAAATAGTATCGACAATCAGAATAGGGGGCGGGGGTAAGTTACACCAATCAACGTCAGGGACTCATTACCGAGTCAATGATGCCAACCATATGTCTCTTTGACATAGCATTGAGGAGTTATGGCGGAAATTAGTATCGACCAATCAGAATAGGGGGCGGGGCTAAGTTACACAATCAACGTCAGGGCTCATTACGAGTCCAATGATGCCACCCATATGTTCTATGCCATAGCATTGAGGAGTTATGGCAGGAAATAGTATCGACCAATCAGAATAAGGGGCGGGGCTAAGTTCACCAATCAACGTCAGGGACTCGATTACCCGAGTCAATGATGCTACCCATATGTCTCTATGACATAGCATTGAGGAGTTATGGCAGGAAATAGTATCGACCAATCAGAATAGGGGGCGGGGCCTAAGTTACACCAATCAACGTCAGGGACTCGATTACCCGAGTCAATGATGCCACCATATGTCTCTATGACATAGCATTGAGGAGTTATGAGGAAATAGTATCGACCAATCAGAATATGGGGCGGGGCTAAGTTACACCAATCAACGTCAGGGACTCATTACCCTAGTCCAATGAAGCCACCCATATGTCTCTATGACATAGCATGAGGAGTTATGGCAGGAAATAGATGATACAGGAGAGAGAGGATGTTTTGCCAACTGACTTGCCAATGTGTGTGTGCGTGAGTGTGCATGTGTGCTTGCGTGTGTGTGTGTGTGTATATGTGTGTGGTGTGTTTGCTCATGTATGATAACCAGTTGTGGCCATCAGGTGACCTCAGAGAGGACCCGGACTGTGTGTGTGCATGGTATGCGTGCGTATGCGGTGCGCGCGCGCGCGTGTGTGTGTGTGGGTGTTTGTGTGTGTGTGTGGTTGTGTGTGTGTGCGCGCGTGTGCGCGTCACACACTCCATATTTGGGCATATGTAACCCATGGAGAACTCCATGAGCAAGTACACTATGCAGCAAAGCATAGACTGGAGAGGAGAGATGTGTGTGCGTGTCTCTGCGCGCGTGTGGCTAGTGGCAGCCATCTAATTAGGGCCTAATCTGTTACACCTGTGTTCAGTGCTTCAGTACAGATACTATGGTCCATTAGTTTATACAGAGGGAGTCAATGGATAGCACTCTCTTGGAACGAAGGCCTCTCACGCGAAAATTAAAACTCGTAAGCGTTTACTTTTTTCGATGTGGGCGTTACGACTTCGCAAAACTATGTTGTGTGCGATCGTGGTATTGGTACGATAAAAGGCCTGGTCGTGAGAGCGATTTAAGAATTTGCGTTTCAAAGGAAACGTCCAACGTCAAAATGCAGCACATTACAATGTAATTAATATGGAGGGAGGTTACGTCATCCGCTCTGAGGTCCGTAGCACCGGTTCTGTACCTGACTGGGCTTTGGTGGTCACATTGGGTGAAAGGCGAGAAGTTTGTACAAAATGTCCGAAAAACACGCATTGTAAAGCGAATATTGTGGCCGTGAGGACGATTTGTTCGGTCATGACCCGAACCTCGAGACACTGCATCTCGCACTCTGTTTCACTCGCTCACTGGTCGTGCGAGCTCTAAGCTCCGCTAAATTCTCGAACCATGCACACTTTGAACTGCGATAGCGGACAAACCGTGCAACATATTCGAATACCGTCTGAACCGTGACGAAGTCGAGAGCCGCGTCTGCTGTTTTAAAGTTAAATCGTGTTTCTACGCCACAGTGTGCCAGAGTAATGTGGCTCCAAATAAGCGCTTCTTTTTCTGATGTTTTCGGTGTGCCCCATTCATTTCGAATGGGGATTTTTTGCGTCGTTTATTGCGAATTACGTTGGCACGGTAACGCGTATCGGAAAGAAAAGCACAAGCACATCTTTCCCGGCCGAGCCGCACGTTTCGATGTATATATTGCGGGGGATTGTGCAAACCGTGCGGCGGCCATAGCGGTCAAAATTTCGGATAGATAGATGAGTGTCAGATGGATTAAGTTGACGAATCACAACCTGTGTGCTTCTGCAATACTGCAGGCACACTGAACTAGAAACCAAATTTCTAAGACATTTTACTGTGCTGCCTGCCATTGCAAGTGTGTGCAAACTTCGCGGAGTAGTTGGCATGCTAACATGCTATGCTAACGTAGTAGCAAACCCTAAATAGTATCGACCAATCAGAATAGGGGGCGGGGCTAAGTACACCAATCAACGTCAGGGACTCATTTTACCGAGTCCAATGA
>CM076979.1:5264817-5308074 GCA_039105355.1 Benthosema pterotum
AAACATGTGTAAAACAAACATTGTGGTGTCATGTGTGAACGTGTGTCTGACAGTGTGTCTTCAATGATGTTCTGATGCACTTTGACCTGTAGGTCGCCACCGTTTGGAAAACACACCGTTTTTAACAGTCGCAACCTTTTCTACCTGACACCACCTTTTACTGAATCAGTCACGACATTCCTAAAACGGGTCAGGGTTTCGGTTAGGATTAAATGCTGTCATTTACCTTCATAGAGATTATATCTGATCACACACAGAGAAAGACTCACTGGGAAATGGTTTGATTTACTTGAATGTTTTATTCAGTATTGTATTAATTAATGTAACTTTATCACAATGTAAACAGCATTGGTTACATCTTATGAGAGGAAAAGATGAATATTTACAAAAAAATAACATATATACATCTGCAACCCCCCCCATAGGAAACTAAACACTATGATACAACACAATGTTTTTCTTTCCTCACAGCCTGTCTGTCTGTCCTCACAGCCTGTCTGTCTGTCCTCACAGCCTGTCTGTCTGTCCTCACAGCCTGTCTGTCTGTCCTCACAGCCTGTCTGTCTGTCCTCACAGCCTGTCTGTCCTCACACAGAGACACAGAGGAGTCTTTAGCAAGCCCAAATCCAGCATATAGAGGTTTAGTGAAGGAGGTGTGGAAGGTGTACAGATGAGACAGAGTGTCCTCTAACACTCTGTAGAAGGACAGAGTCCCAGCAGGACGGTCCACATAAACTGCTACTCTGTTGGAGCCAGAGGGACGGATAGGAAGGAAAGTGACCTTACTATTGTGTTCGACATAGTAACTGTTACCATGGTGACCATCTCTACAGCCCAGACTCCAGGAGTGTTTATTGCGTCCTAGCAGACAGTCATCACCCTCTCCTTTCCTACTGATGTCTCTGTCAGTCACTCCTATCTCAACACTTCCACTGAACTGAACCTCACTGTAGCAGCGTTCATCCAGACTCTCTGAACTCAGAACCTGAACCCTTATATCAAACCTGTCAGGATGATCAGGATATGAATGATCCTGATCATCCTGACCTCGTGTGACCTTCATGTTGTTCTCAGACAGAGAGAGGAATCTGTTTGCTGTGTTTGTGTCAGTGTGAGACGCTGGAAATCTGATGAGGAAACAACACAGTACACACACACACACACACGCACACGCGCACGCGCACGCGCACGCGCACGCACACGCCACGCACACACACATACACATACACATACACATACACATACAATACACATACACACACACACACACACACACACACACACACACACACACACACACACACACCACTAATGAGCAACAGGCATGGTGGGTGTTTTAGGGTTTACAGTGATGGGGGGAGTTTCTATGTCAGTGGACCTTATTTCAGGGACCCCCAAAACCATCTGTACCACCAACCCCCATCTGAAAATATGTAGTTCCAGGGACCCCCAGAAGCAAAACATTTAGTTAAAAACGTTCACTGTGAGACAATATTCAAAGATTCACAATACCTCAAAATATCAGATCTACAAGCTCACAGTGGCCATTGGTGGAGCACTGTGAGCTTGTAGATCTGATATGTTTAAATAGCTAAAGCTAATGAAAACACACACACACACACACACACACACACACACACACACACACACACACACACACACACACACACACACACACACACACACAGTTAAGTGGTTAAAATGAGCGTGATTGTTTAACATGTCTGTGTTGTGCTATGAGCTTGTAGAACTGATATATTTGAACCATTGTGAAAATGTGGCTCAAATATGTGAATATAAATTCTTCCACAGCAAATGTTTTTAACTCAAATCTTTGCTCCTTGGGGGTCCCTGAAACAAGGGGGTCTGCGGCCAAATATAGATAATTCTGGAGGTCTTTTATGTCAGCAGACAGACAGACAGACAGACAGACAGACAGACAGACAGACAGACAGACAGACAGACAGACAGACAGACAGACAGACAGACTCACATGCTGTAAGGAGTTGAGGTTTAGTCCAGTGTTCTCCTCCCATGATTCACACTGTAGGAAGTAGAACAACAATGAATCAGTAAAAACCTCTGCTGCTTCATGTCTCACATCAACACACAATATTTACTAAACACATTTTGTCATCATTCTCCCACAGACTCTGTCCATTGGTACACCATATCTCTATGGTCATGTGATTAAGACCCATCTCTCAGGTTTGGATCAGATTGACTGGAGTAGAAATTATAGATCTGGTTTATAGATCTAGAAATTATAGATCTGTTTTATAGATCTATAAATTATAGATCTGGTTCATAGATCTATAAATTATAGATCTGGTTTATATAGATCTATAAATTATATATCTGCTTTATAGATGTATAAATTATAGATCTGGTTTATAGATCTATAAAATATAGATCTGGTTTTGAACAAAATGCTTCGGACCATGAACACAGCGTCTGATTGGCTGTGAGACATTGCTGGTCCACAATAAGCTACCCGTCCTGGTGGAGACCTGTGTTCTGAGGAGCACATGTTTCTACTTTAAACACTCTTTATCTGTGTGTTAAATTATACATTATGATGTCATTTATAAGAACACTGATACTTCTATCTGGACTTTATGGATCCACCTGGACAGACAGTTAAACATTCTACACTGAACTGACCAACATGGACACAGTCCTATAGTCTACTGACTGACACAGTCCTATAGTCTACTGACTGACACAGTCCTATAGTCTACTGACTGACACAGTCCTATAGTCTACTGACCGACACAGTCCTATAGTCTACTGACCGACACAGTCCTATAGTCTACTGACTGACCAACATGGACACAGTCCTATAGTCTACTGACTGACACAGTCCTATAGTCTACTGACTGACACAGTCCTATAGTCTACTGACTGACCAACATGGACACAGTCCTATAGTCTACTGACTGACCAACACAGTCCTATAGTCTACTGACTGACACAGTCCTATAGTCTACTGACTGACCAACATGGACACAGTCCTATAGTCTACTGACTGACACAGTCCTATAGTCTACTGACTGACACAGTCCTATAGTCTACTGACTGACACAGTCCTATAGTCTACTGACTGACACAGTCCTATAGTCTACTGACTGACACAGTCCTATAGTCTACTGACTGACCAACATGGACACAGTCCTATAGTCTACTGACTGACACAGTCCTATAGTCTACTGACTGACACAGTCCTATAGTCTACTGACTGACACAGTCCTATAGTCTACTGACTGACACAGTCCTATAGTCGACTGACTGACACAGTCCTATAGTCGACTGACTGACACAGTCCTATAGTCTACTGACTGACACAGTCCTATAGTCTACTGACTGACACAGTCCTACTACTGACTGACACAGTCCTATAGTCTACTGACTGACACAGTCCTATAGTCTACTGACTGACACAGTCCTATAGTCTACTGACTGACCAACATGGACACAGTCCTATAGTCTACTGACTGACACAGTCCTATAGTCTACTGACTGACACAGTCCTATAGTCTACTGACTGACACAGTCCTATAGTCTACTGACTGACACAGTCCTATAGTCTACTGACTGACACAGTCCTATAGTCTACTGACTGACACAGTCCTAAAGTCTACTGACTGACACAGTCCTAAAGTCTACTGACTGACACAGTCCTATAGTCTACTGACTGACACAGTCCTATAGTCTACTGACTGACACAGTCCTATAGTCTACTGACTGACCAACATGGACACAGTCCTATAGTGGACTCACTTGACAGTCTCCAGGACAGCAGACAGCCTCTTCAGACCAGAGCCTCCTAAGTGGCTGAAGTTCAAGTCCAGCTGTTTCAGATGGGAGGAGGGGTTGGAGGTCAGAGCTGAAGCCAGAGAAGAACAGCCTTCCTCTGTGACTCCACAGCCTGACAACCTGCAGAGAAATAGAGATTTAACAAAGTGCTGTTGGTGTTCCAGCAGAGATCCACACAGAGAGAAGACATTCTTTACCCCAGGATCTTCAGTCTACACTGTGGACTCTTCAGTACAGCACAGAGCTGGAGCAGCTGTGATTCCTGCAGGCAGATGAAACTGAGGTCCACTTCTCTCAGATGGAGAAGATTAGAGCTGAGAGCTGAGAGCAGAACTTCAAATCCTCTCTGTGTGAAGATACAGCCAGCAAGTCTGGAATTACACAGGAAATATCTGGAGTGAAAATCACAGTTTGGGAGTAAAGACACCAAGAGATGGAAAGAGAAGGAAGGAATAATGTGGAGTAAATCATCTTAATCTGAATCTTCCTACAGGAAGTTAACAGACGGCAATAGAAAACCAACTGATAATAATTCCCTAGCAGTCATGATGGTTCCCATATTATAGTTACTGTATTGTAAAGCTACATAACAGTGTGAGATAAAGCTACATAATCAGTGTGAGATACCATGATGTCAACCTTATTCACACTCTTATTAATATTAAATAATTTAATGAAGCAGAACTAATGTAAATAATAAAGTGACCTCAGTATCTCCAGTTGACAGTTTGGACTCTTCAGTCCAGCAGAGAGCAGCTCCATGGATGGATCAGTTATCTCATTATAACTGATGTCCAGTTCCGTTAGATGTGAAGGATTACAGCTGAGAGCTGAACACACAATCTCATATTCTGGTTTTCTGAGTGCACAGCCAACAAGTCTGTAAATGTAGATGTAAAATCAGTGATTATTAATTTATTCAAGGAAACTGAATATACAGGCTAATGTAAATGTACAATCTAGTGCATATATGTCAAACTCAAGGCCCGGAGGCCAAATTAACATGCTGGATGATACTGAATTTGTATTGATTTTGGAAGGGAAATTACCATTCTCTTTTGCTGTTTGCCTGAAATCTCTCTCTCTCTCTCTCTCTCTCTCTCTCTCTCTCTCTCTCTCTCTCTCTCTCTCTCTCTCTCTCTCTCTCTCTCTCTCTCTCTCTCTCTCTCTCTCTCTCTCCCTTTTTCAAATGTAAGTATTTTATAACTACTAACCGAGCCTTTCTGCTGTTCCTCACAGCTGGGACAAGACTTGATCTCCCCCATGCTGATGGTATGTTGTACTGGTGCAGGTCCAACTCATCCAGAGGCTCCTCTAACGTCAGCAGGATGAAGGCCAGAGCTGAACACTGGGATGGAGACAGTTCTGTCTTTGATCTGTCTGCTGACTTCAGTAACTGTTGGATCTCCTGATGTACTGAGTGGTCGTTCATCTCCATCAGACAGTGGAAGATGTTGATGAATCTGTCAGGAGAGAGAGTTCCATCTGTATTTTTCATCTCCTTCAGGTTCTTGATGGCTCTCTGGATGCTCTCTGGACTGTTCTCTGTCTGACCCAGCAGACCTCCTAACAGACTCTGGTTGGACTCCAGTGAGAGACCATGAAGGAAGCGGACAAAGAGGTCCAGGTGGCCGTTCTCACTCTTCAGGGCTTTTTCCATGGCTCTCTGCAGGAAGACATCCAGGGTCATTTCTTCTTCTCCCAGGAATGTCTTCAGGACCTTCATGTTCTTCTGTGTGAAACAGTGGAACAGGTAGACTGCAGACATGAACTCATGGATGCTCAGATGAACAAAGCTGTAGACCTTTCTCTGAGATTGAATGGTCTCTTCTTTGAAGATCTCTGTGCACACTCCTGAGTACAGCGAGGCGTCGTTCACATCAATACCACACTCTTCCAGGTCTTCTTGGTAGAACATGATGTTGCCTTTCTCCAGATGTTCAAACGCCAGCCTGGCCAGCTTCAGAAGAAGCTCCCTGTCAGCCTCTGTGAACTTTGCCCTTTTCTTTTTTCTCTGATTCTCTCTTTTTGGTTTCCTTTTGTTTTCTTTTCTTCATGAGTCTCATCATACTTCATGTTCTTCCTTCTTATCTGGAGTGCCACAAAGTGGCTGAACATCCCTGTCAGGTTCTTGGGCAGCTGTCCTGTCTCGTCTGTCTTCACCAGGTCCTCCACAACGGTAGCGGTCATCCAACAGAAGACTGGGATGTGACACATGATGTGGATGCTCTTTGATGTCTTCACGTGTGAGATGATCGTGCTGGCCAGCTCCTCATCATCCCTGAACATCTTCCTGAAGAACTCCTCCTTCTGGGGGTCTGTGAACCCTCGTATTTCTGTCACCATGTCAACGCATGCAGGAGGGATCTGATTGGCTGCTGCAGGTCTGGTGGTTATCCAGAGGAGAGCCGAGGGGAGCAGATTCCCCTTGATGAGGTTTGTCAGCAGCATGCCCACCGATGATGTCACTGTGACATCAGAGATGACGTCATTGTTGTCAAAGACGTCAGAGTCAACATCAATGTTCTGGAACTTCAGTGGAAACCTGCTTTCATCCAGACCATCGAAGATGAAGCCAACTTTCCAGGCAGCAAGATGCTCTGCTGTGACCTTCTTTAACGTTGGATGGATCAGTGAGATCAGTGAGAGGAGACTGTGCTGCTCATCCTGACCAAGTTCAGCTCCCGGAATGAGAAGGGAACCAGGAGAACGATGTCTTGGTTCTCCAAACCTCTTGCCCAGTCCAGAGCGAACTTACGCGTGGAGAATGTCTTTCCGATGCCAGCGATGCCATTGGTCAGAACTCTTCTGCTGGGTTTGTCTCTGCCAGGGAGAATGGTCTTAAAGATGGAACAGCACTTGATCAGGTCATCATGGAGGGTCTTCATCTTGGAGAAGGTCTCAAGCTGCCACACCTCATGTTGCTGATTAACCCCTTCACTCCCTCCTGCTGATAGGTGGAGGTCTGTGTAGATGCTGGAGAGGGAGGGCACTTCAATGACGTATGTCACACGTTCAAGACCGTCCAGAGTGACCTTAAAAACCTTTAAATCCTCCTGCAGACTGACATCTGATATGAGAAGACAATTAATACATGTTAAACATTCTGCTTCATTCATAACTTTGCAATGAACAATCCATAGCATTAAAACTATATGTATTAAATCAAATCTACCATTTATAAATGAGAATCAAAAGAGAAGAAAGATGAAAATATACAGTAAAACACAGGATCATTTGTTTTAGTCTAAATGTATATTTCATCATCAGTAATTGGACATTGATACATTAATACAACATGGATAATTAATATGATGTCTGCTGTTATTTAAACATTTCATTAATTGATATAAAATGTTAATGAGTGTAAAATGTGTCCAGTCTTACTGTGTCCAGGTGTGATTTGAATGAATGTCTTCTGTCCAGGTGTGTTTCTGAATGTCTCTCTGTGGAGATGAAGACAATACAATATAGATAATAAATTAGTTTAATATATTATAGATTAAGGTAAAATACATTATGAAAAACAATGACAATTCCATAAAATTCCCTAAAATGTGATCAAATTGATGGTCAAGGTTATTATTTTTGGGTCCTGGTGTTTATAAAGCAGTAGAGACACATCCTGAGTTGAGACATGTGTTAATTAATAACAGCTGTTTAATGACCTCAATCTGTCAACATTTTTAATAAAAATGTTTTTAAAGAGACCTACAGTAAGGAGGACAATAGCTGGTGCTTCACACAGATTAACGATGGAATTAAACATATTAAACAGTAGCTGAGGTTTATTACAGTTTGTGTTAACTAAATTAGAGATGTATTGTGTTTTTGCTGTTTTTAATGCTCTGTAAAATCAGTTCAGGGATAATATTATGTTGTGGTTTCACTAGACATGTTAAAGACTGTAGTTACAGGGTCTAGACACTAGACACCACAGTCGTAGAACTGTCTAGTCTGTCTAGACGGCAAGAACTCTTTTAGGTCAAAGTGTTTGACTGTACTCTTTAATTTCTGCCAATGAATTAGTGAATCAACCAATCTAGTGTTCTAGTATATTGTACAACAGGAGGATTGTCATACTGAGCATCAGGAGGTCCAGGAGGTTCATTACTGAAGTTATTATTATAGTTATTATTATAGTATATTGTACAACAGGAGGATTGTCATACTGAGCATCAGGAGGTCCAGGAGGTTCATTAGTGAAGTTATTATTATAGTTATTATTATAGTATATTGTACAACAGGAGGATTGTCATACTGAGCATCAGGAGGTCCAGGAGGTTCATTACTGAAGTTATTATTATAGTTATTATTATAGTATATTGTACAACAGGAGGATTGTCATACTGAGCATCAGGAGGTCCAGGAGGTTCATTACTGAGGTCTGGAGGAAAGTCCATAGAGTCGTCACTCTTCACAGACAGAAGGCTGGGAGTTGGACACTCTGCTCTGTGGTCAACACTTCTGGAATCAGAAAACACATTTATACAATTAGGATTCATCCATAGAAATAATACAGTATAAAATAATTGAGTAAAAAGAGTATCGGACTGTATTATAAGTCTACTGTAGTCATGCAGGCCTGCAGTCAGAATGTTAGAATCAAAGTCAGGCCTAAATAGTTAGTTACTGTAGTTAGTCAGCAATAATCATCATAATAGTAACTGTAGTTAGTCAGCAATAATCATCATAATCAATAATGTTTTAATCTAAGGCCCTTTCTCAATTCTACCCTCATCCCTCGCCCTTGGCCCAAACCTTCCCCTGAAAAAGTAGTGTTATCCCAATTCTCTTAGCAGTGACAAGGGAAGGGCTAGAATCCCCTTCAAACGGAGCCAAACGCCGACCCGACTTAAAACGGAGGGTCATCACAGAGGGCGAAAGTCAGACGGGGTAAGATTTTTTTCCCTTCTTTGTTACTGAAAAATATGTTAATAATAGCCACTGTTCAATGTGTTATCAATCTGCATCGCCAAAATAACGCCATGACCAGCAATGGTTACATTTACCTAATGTAAACTAATGATATGCAGTTGTATAGCGTTGGTCAACTTCACTGTATTATCAGCTGTATTTATTCAAAGGTTTATTATTTTCTGCTGCTCTGTGGTTGTACAACTGGGTCGTATGCAAGCTAACTTTGGCTACTTGGTATGATATGTTATGCAAATCCCCATGTGTCCTAACTTCTCTGTCATGTTTGGATGGACCCACACACGAGCCTGTATTAAATGAGAACGAATGAATATGTTTTAGCAAGTTGTAAAACTTGCAAAACATATCAATGAGTTTTTTTTTCCTTCCCGCAGGCAAACCATCTCTAGTACAGATTGCAAGCTGCTGTACAACACTGCAACCTGGAGATGAATTCAACAGCATTGAATGTTGTTGTATTTGAAACGTTTCATCCATATAAAGCACAACACTGACTTGTCATAACATGAAATGATTGAATCACTTCTTAATTATATTACAAATGATGAACAGTGACCACAGAACATTATTTCTATACTGTACATTATTTTGTCACTGTATGACATTTTGGTATTTTGTATAGTCGGTTACAACTGTGTTAGTTAGCCTACTATTAAGACTGCAGTTACAGGACCTGGCCATGAGGGGGCACAAGAACACCACAGTCAGTAGGACTAGACAGTTCTACTGTGGACTACTGTGGATTATTTATTTATTTATTCATTCATTTGTTTGTTTATTTGATTAGTGTATTGATTAGAGTAAAACCGCAATCTTATTGACTTTGGCTGTGAATAAAGTTTGATTACTTGAATTTTGTTGTTATTTTTCATGTCATGATTATGAATCGAATAACCACTAAACCAGGACCTGAATGTAAACAAATTCTTTTAGGTCAAAGTGTTTGACTGCCAATGAATTACTGAATTAATCATTATAGTGTTCTAGTATATTGTACAACAGGAGGATTGTCATACTGAGCATCAGGAGGTCCAGGAGGTTCATTACTGAAGTTTGGAGGAAAGCCTTTAGACTGGTCACTCTTCACAGACAGAAGGCTGGGAGTTGGACACTCTGCTCTGTGGTCAACACTTCTGGAATCATAAAACACATTTATACAATTAGCCCTACGCTAAGCCCCGCCCACTCCACTCTGTCCTTCAACCCCATAGAGATGCAGTTAAATTAAGTGACCTAGTGAAGGACACAGAGCTCTCAGAGGTAGCAGACAGAGATGATTCTTCTGTTCTGTCCTGATCTGAGGTCAGTTTACTGATGAGAGATCTGATCCTTGGTCCCAATACCCTGTTCTGAGACCCCTGAGTTCTGTTAGGACAGAGACACGTTAAACACCTGCTTTCTGTTAGGACAGAGACACGTTATTAAACACCTGCTTTCTGTTAGGACAGAGACATGTTATTAAACACCTGCTTTCTGTTAGGACAGAGACACGTTAAACACCTGCTTTCTGTTAGGACAGAGACATGTTATTAAACACCTGCTTTCTGTTAGGACAGAGACACGTTAAACACCTGCTTTCTGTTAGGACAGAGACACGTTAAACACCTGCTTTCTGTTAGGACAGAGACACGTTAAACACCTGCTTTCTGTTAGGACAGAGACACGTTAAACACCTGCTTTCTGTTAGGACAGAGACACGTTAAACACCTGCTTTCTGTTAGGACAGAGACACGTTAAACACCTGCTTTCTGTTAGGACAGAGACACATTATTAAACACCTGCTTTCTGTTAGGACAGAGACACGTTATTAAACACCTGCTTTCTGTTAGGACAGAGACACGTTATTAAACACCTGCTTTCTGTTAGGACAGAGACACGTTATTAAACACCTGCTTTCTGTTAGGACAGAGACACGTTAAACACCTGCTTTCTGTTAGGACAGAGACACGTTAAACACCTGCTTTCTGTTAGGACAGAGACACGTTAAACACCTGCTTTCTGTTAGGACAGAGACACGTTATTAAACAGCTGCTTACTGTTAGGACAGAGACACGTTAAACACCTGCTTTCTGTTAGGACAGAGACATGTTAAAAAACGTTGTCACTAATATTAAAACATTTCAAAGCAACCACACTATTCTCTGCTACACCTGTTATTGTGTCATAGAGAAGCTGACCAGATTGCTGTCACAGCATCCAAACATTTGGATAATTCACTCCTAAAATGTTAATATAAAACTGTATATGTATATACATATAAATCTAAAGTAATGCATCAACCATGTGTCACATGAAGTTGTTAGATTTGCAACTGTATAAGCATTTAAATATATAAAAATTGTTTATGTTTAATCAAACAGCATTTACTGGTGTGTTAAACATACTAGGACCTTACCCGTTGTGAATATATGAACACCAAATGATCTACAGTGTGGTTAATGTGATTTAGCCTAATATCAATACCAATAATGTAAGTATTTTGATGAAGTACTGCTGTAGTTGTGGATACTTGATCATGGGAAAAGGGGAAGCAGTCATAGCAAAGCAAGGTACACTTTAATGCAACATATTTTTGTAGCATTAAAGTAGGTGTTTGTGTGAACATCATGAAACCACTTTAGAAAGTGGAGGGTGGTGAGTCTTAGTAACACACACACACACACACACACACACACACACACACACACACACACACACACACACACACACACACACACACACACACACACACTACACACACACACACACACACACACACACACACACACACACACACACACACTGTCGCATGCTGTTTGATGCTTGTGTTTCCAGGGACCACCAAACGGAACAATCCATAAGGGGTCCTGGTGCTTCCTGTGTACAGTAGCCTTGAATCAGCATCTTAAGAATACTACCTTATTTTTTCTTTGTGATTCAAGTGAAACGGAATGCCATTCCGTTTCACTTCGTTTCACTTCATTATTCAGACTGAGGCCAGGCTACAGTAGCCTACTTTTATATCAATTATTTCCCACCGCGGTCCGCGCGTAGCGAGGGCAGAAAACTCTGTGAGCCGTAGTGAGTAGCAGGCTGTAGCTTATAGGAGCGGCGATGGGACATTGTTTTTGTTTCCTTGTCACACGTGCGGGTAAAAAGTGACCGCGAAAGCAAACTACTATCTTCCAGTTCGAACACATGTTCAGTTCAACAGTTCCCAAGAAGACTATAGCCTGGATCACTATATAAAGTGGGTGTCTGTCGCTCCTTTCACATAGCGTAAAATCCAGTGGTCGGAACTGTGGCTCCGTCCTGCTGCTCCAACATCGCGTCGAGTAAAGTGGATCAGAAGTATATTCTGTGTCGATAAAAACGGGTGAATTAACGTTCCAGCAGCCTGGGCCAACATAATATGGACAGTAAGCTGTGTTAGATCGAAACTATAAATACATACAGAGATGCAACGATACGTCCCAAAGTTTAGCTGCTGTTGCAGCTTGGGATAACATTGAGGAAATGAGGGTGGCCCGTGTGCACTGCGCATGCCACAGTATAGCCAGCGAAATTGTATGGGTCACCATTTGTTCCGGTGCTGGTGTAGCAGTGGAAATATGGCAGTGGGGTAACACGATAACGGTGGCCGTGAATTGTGTAACGTTAGGGGGCCCCGTTGGACTTTCCAATATAAACTTAATGGGGAAATTTTCGTGCACAAATAAATTCATTATAAATCAACGATGTGTTAATTTGGGCAAAGGGCTTCGTTAATCTCTTCCTAATGTTATGTTCAATGAGCATGTGAAAACTCAGAATGATTGCTGTAGTCAGTGACGACTTATGCCTGTTTCAGACAGACAGACAGACAGACAGACAGAGTGCTTAATTATAGTTAGAATATTTTAAATGTGTGGCTGAATCTGTATGTGAGACATGAGAGATCATTAAGGAGTGCAGTGAACTGTGATAATACAAAGGACACTGTACTTTAATAATATCTAATAAAAGTCGTTTGACTGCTGATATTCACCCTTTGACGTAGACAGTCAATAAAAACTTAATTCATTGATTGCATTATTGCATAATAACTTAGTTTTGACCTTACATGAACTTTATGAACCTCGCTGAGTCTCTGGGCAGACTCACTGTTCACACAGTCAATTATTTACTTTTTACTTTTTTTTTTTTACTACATTCATTTTTACTTTTAATCAATGCTAAATATCTCTGTAGAAATCTTTTAGAAGTCTTTACCATCAGTGTTGTTAACAGAACTGATGGAAACTGGTTTACTGTTGGTCCACAAAGACAGATAGATAATCTAATATGATACATAGATTTATATTTCATGGGATTATTTATGACGCTATGCACTTCTATGATTCATCCTGACAACCCCATACCCACACACCCACCCACACCCACACCCACACTCACACACACCCTTCATATTGTGTAGAATAGATTAATGTTTAACTGTATGTTGTTCAAGCAGTGATAAGACACATGAGCCTAGATTTTTGTCACCGCTAAATCCCGGCCTTATCCCTTAACTGTTTCAATAGTTAAAATGGCCAGTCTGCAAGCTCACAACATGTCAACAGATGACATTGAACTATTCTAAAATGTTTTTCAAAATAGCAAAAAAGGCAAAAGAGTTAGGGCTAAGGGGTTTAGAGTGTGATGAAAATGGAGTCCAACCATAAAGGTGATAAAGTCATCTCTATCTCCCAAACCATCTGTGTTTATCTGATATACAACATCACTATGTTATATTCCATAAACCTTAGATACAACATCACTATGTTATATTCCATAGACCTTGTATACAACATCACTATGTTATATTCCATAGACCAGGGGTCGGCAACCCAAAATGTTGAAAGAGCCATTTTCGACCCAAAATTAAATTCAAAATCTGTCTGGAGCCGCATTTTATTATTTTTTTTCCTGAGAGTGTGCAAATGTGAACCAAATGGACCCTGGCGGGTCCATTTGGTTCCATTTGCACACTCTCAGAAAAAAGGGTCCTCAAAGAAAAATCATTAACATGGTGAAACACAACCTTTCTTCAGAAATGGAGTTTCTAAAAAAAATAAAGGAGTTTTACAGAACTCCATTTCTAGTCCACACAACATCTCTAAGGTATATTAATGACATAGTAAACTGAGTAAACCTTTGAAAATGGGTGGTTCAGACTGAAAGCTCCACCTCTGATAACTGCTGGGCTTTTTTGATATGGCCAAGTGCTACTTTAACTGGCAACTGTCAGACAGCGCAACACGTTTTGGGTGACTGAAATGTTTATATTATTTTGGTGTGGATCACCCCAGTGTGTATATGTAATAATGCTACAGCCACTGAGCCACTAGGGCTGTGTTCTAGAGCCGCATGCGGCTCCTGAGCCGCAGGTTACTGACCAGTGATGGGGATAACGGCGTTATTGATAACGCCGTTACGTAATCAGATTAGTTTTATTAGTAACGGAGTAACCTAACGAGTTATTTTTGCAATTTAGTAGTTAGTTACTTAGTTACATTTCCAAAAAAGTAACTCGTTACTATAGTTCGTCGCAATTCATTTTCTTGAGATTGCCCGGTGTTGTATATTCCTCCTTCTGTTAGGGTAGAATGAGAATAAGCCGACTGCGCGTTGTGGCTTCATCCTTCTGTGAGTGATGTGCGTAGTTTACATTTTCTGTCTGCACATCCTGTAAGTCCGCCTAAGAAATAAAAGTAAACCTACTGTCTAGCTAGTGTCTAGTTATACTCTAGTATGAATCTTTTATTTTGAAAAGGAAGAGGAAAAGGAAGTCCGCTGCTAGGATGGGTAGTGACACAGCTACTGTATGCGCGACTTGCTGAAAGTTGTAAACAATGACGCTGTACACTTTGGATTAACTTTTGGATTAACACACGCACTCTCGATTGGGAATCGGCTATAAACTCTGGCTGCGTTATTAGGTGAGTAATGTTTAATTCATTGTTTGGCCGCCGTGCCTTGTCTTATATAGAGTACTGTCTATAGTGCAGGTGGCTGACGATGGTCAGTTGAGAAGCCGGCAGTCCTGGTTGTTTTGTTGTTGCCGCCGGCAGCATGGAGAGGCCATCATGCTCTCTGACTGGTTGCACCGCACACAGCATAATATTGTGAGGAAGAGAAAAGGAGTATTTTAATTGTGTTCAGGAACGGAAAATAACGGAAAATAATCTATTACGTTACTTTTTATAGAAAGTAACTTGTAACTTAACGAGATTAGTTTTAGGAGGCAGTAGTCCAATAACCTAACGTCGTTAGTTTATAAAGTAACGATACCCAACACTGATACTGACCCCTGCCATAGACCTTGTATACAACATCACTATGTTATATTCCATAGACCTTGTATACAACATCACTATGTTATATTCCATAGACCTTGTATACAACATTACTATGTTATATTCCATAGACCTTGTATACAACATCACTATGTTATATTCCATAGACCTTGTATACAACATCACTATGTTATATTCCATAGACCTTGTATACAACATCACTATGTTATATTCCATAGACCTTGTATACAACATCACTATGTTATATTCCATAGACCTTGTATACAACATCACTATGTTATATTCCATAGACCTTGTATACATGTTTTAAATATTTTTATCATTGGGTGTGTAGAGCTTGTTGTGATGTCATTTTGAAACAAAGTGTGGACACTCCTGGTGTAGATTCTACAGACCTTTCAGGAGGACGTTGTTTACTCTGTGGTCTGTGAGATCTGTTCTCCTCGCTGTCCCCACAATCACTCATCTTGATGTCTCTGTGACACCTGTCAATCAAACACATCATCTTTATGTCTCTGTGACACCTGTCAATCAAACACATCATCTTTATGTCTCTGTGACACCTGTCAATCAAACACATCATCTTGATGTCTCTGTGACACCTGTCAATCAAACACATCATCTTAAGCTCTCTGTGTGACACCTGCCAATCAAACACATCATCTTTATGTCTCTGTGACACCTGTCAATCAAACACATCATCTTTACCATCTCTCTCTCTCTCTCTCTCAGTAAACATGTGATCATTTTAAAGCTGGTCTGTCAATCATTAACATGTCGGCTGGTTTCATCAATCCAGAGTCGTCCTAGGTCTCAGCAGACACAGCAGACATTTCATTCAGGAGCAGTGAATCATAATGGCCTCCTAAAGGTCTCACCAAGGGTTGTTGGGAGGACACAGGCTGGGGCCTCAGATACCACTACTAATACAACTAGTTATTTATCAGATACCACTACTAATACAACTAGTTATTTATCAGATACCACTACTAATACAACTAGTTATTTATCAGATACCACTACTAATACAACTAGTTATTTATCAGATACCACTACTAATACAACTAGTTATTTATCAGATACCACTACTAATACAACTAGTTATTTATCAGATACCACTACTAATACAACTAGTTATTTATCAGATACCACTACTAATACAACTAGTTATTTATCAGATACCACTACTAATACAACTAGTTATTTATCAGATACCACTACTAATACTACTAGTTATTTATCAGATACCACTACTAATACAACTAGTTATTTATCAGATACCACTACTAATACAACTAGTTATTTATCAGATACCACTACTAATACAACTAGTTATTTATCAGATACCACTACTAATACAACTAGTTATTTATCAGATACCACTACTAATACAACTAGTTATTTATCAGATACCACTACTAATACAACTAGTTATTTATCAGATACCACTACTAATACAACTAGTTATTTATCAGATACCACTACTAATACAACTAGTTATTTATCAGATACCACTACTAATACAACTAGTTATTTATCAGATACCACTACTAATACAACTAGTTATTTATCAGATACCACTACTAATACAACTAGTTATTTATCAGATACCACTACTAATACAACTAGTTATTTATCAGATACCACTACTAATACAACTAGTTATTTATCAGATACCACTACTAATACAACTAGTTATTTATCAGATACCACTACTAATACAACTAGTTATTTATCAGATACCACTACTAATACAACTAGTTATTTATCAGATACCACTACTAATACAACTAGTTATTTATCAGATACCACTACTAATACAACTAGTTATTTAGCTCTTTTTGGGAGTGAAAAACTCCTTTAAGGGTTAACACTATTCAACACACCATATGTAACGCCCGGGATTCAAACTCGGGTCTCCCGTGTGAAAGTCCAACATCTTAACCACTAGACCAAAGGGACATGCCCTTGGTCTGGGGACAGATACTAGACTTTGGAGGCCATCACGACAGAGGCTGTAGCCGCCTGCTACACATATATGGAAGATAATCTATGGTGACACAATATGAGCTTGTAGATCTGCTGTTTTCACTAATATTAAACTAACATTATTATTAAACATTGTTACATAAATGAATAAAACTCTTACCAGACATGAAGTCGTTGTTTTCAGAGTCGAGTCAAAATGGAGTCTGAACTACAATACAACCTGACACACCTGTGTGTGTGTGTGTGTGTGTGTGTGTGTGTGTGTGTGTGTGTGTGTGTGTGTGTGTGTGTGTGTGTGTGTGTACTTTGTTCCTGAAACCTGTCTTACTGGTTTGCTCTCTCTCTCTCTCTCTCTCTGTCTCTCTCTCTCTCTGTCTCTCTCTCTCTCTCTCTCTCTCTCTCTCTCTCTCTCTCTTTTCTCTCTCTCTCTCTCTCTCTCTCTCTGTCTCTCTCTCTCTCTCTCTGTCTCTCTGTCTCTCTCTATCTCTCTCTCTCTCTCTCTCTCTCTCTCTCTCTCGCTCTCTCTCTCTCTCTCTCTCTCTCTCTCTCTCTCTCTCTCTCTCTCTCTCTCTGATTGGAGGAAGGTCACATGGTGTGAAGCTACTGGACAGTAAAACACATTAATAATAAACATTACAACAGAGATAACGTCTAGTCTGCTGGAAAATCACTACAAGGAAACGTCTCACTGGACTACAAATATGGAGGTTGTAGTTCAGGAAGCCAGCCGCGCCAATCACCCAATCACATTCAGTGGGCGGGATTTACATAGTGTGGTGTGTGCGTCTTAGAATAGTGGTCTGAGGCTGTGAGCACATTACAACTTATCCGTAGTCGGGTTGCAAGGGGCATCAGCTCCACCAGAGCAGACCTGAACCTCCGTTTTGCCCTCAAACAAAATGTCTGCATGACTGGAGACACACTGCAGATCCACTAGTGGTGGAGATTGATTGGAATCTCACCATAGATATGTTGTATCACCATATAGAGGCCATTATATGATATATATCAATATATTGATTATATGTTCATCAGAATAATGACCACATACAATAAAACACTCTCAGGCTCACAGAGATCTTTAAATTAAAGTCAAATGTCTAAACATCCTAACAAGGCTCTGGGAAGGAAGTGTATTATAATGTGTAAGTGGAGCTTTGATAACATTAAACAGAGTTATGTTTGTTAACACTGATCACCACATAATTCATCACATTTATTACCATATGGATATAACAGCCTCTGGATTGATAGATCTGTTGTCCAGATATTCCATCGATATATTGATCTATCAATATATCAAATACATGACTAATATCCACTGTGTTTGGTTCAGCATCAGAGCAGAAAATCAACTGTTGTTTTGTTTTGTTTTGTCCAATAACAGCAGAATGTGTCGAATTACATGTTCTGTTTCTTTTCTTTATATGAAATGTAAATAAAATAATGAAACCAAAACACTGTGTTCCATATGGAGTTTACCATATCAGTGCATCATAGCAGCAAGAACATTGAATTAAAACACTGTGTTCCATATGGAGTTTACCATATCAGTGCAACATAGCAGCAAGAACATTGAATTAAAACACAGTGTTCCAAATGGAGTTTACCATATCAGTGCATCATAGCAGCAAGAACATTGAATTAAAACACTGTGTTCCATATGGAGTTTACCATATCAGTGCATCATAGCAGCAAGAACATTGAATTAAAACAAGTTAGAATTGTTGGCAGTTTATAATGACTTGAATGTTTTCAGACTCACCTCAGCAGCAGAGCAGGAATCAACTGAGGCAGTGGTTTTCAACCAGTGGTCCAGTGATGTTGGCAGGGTTCCAGGTGGTCCCCAGGATAAATGTAATCTAATCTAATATAAGAATAATTAAAGTGTCCAGTGACATGGTCAGGGAGGTTCTCTCTCTGATGTTACAACAGTTAGTCAAAATGAGAATTCAACACCAGTAATGTCAGCATTTTCTCACAGTCAATTCATCTTTTAAATCCGCTACCTCCATACAAATAAACTTTAAATGTACAGAAACTATTAAGGACACACACACACACACCCACACACACACACAGTATGGACGCCCGTCAACACCACCAGGCTGCTGACAACTTAGTAGAGTTGTAGTAAATAAACATGTGTAAACAGAACATTGTGGTGTCATGTGTGAACGTGTGTCTGACTGCATGGCTGTGAGATACAGTAGTAAATAAACATGTGTAAACAGAACATTGTGGTGTCATGTGTGAACGTGTGTCTGACTGCATGGCTGTGAGATACAGTAGTAAATAAACATGTGTAAACAGAACATTGTGGTGTCATGTGTGAACGTGTGTCTGACTGCATGGCTGTGAGATACAGTAGTAAATAAACATGTGTAAACAGAACATTGTGGTGTCATGTGTGAACGTGTGTCTGACTGCATGGCTGTGAGATACAGTAGTAAATAAACATGTGTAAACAGAACATTGTGGTGTCATGTGTGAACGTGTGTCTGACAGTGTGTCTTCAATGATGTTCTGATGCAGTTTGACCTGTAGGTCACCACCGTTTGGAAAACACACCGTTTTTAACAGTCGCAACCTTTTCTACCTGACACCACCTTTTACTGAATCAGTCACGACATTCCTAAAACGGGTCAGGGTTTCGGTTAGGATTAAATGCTGTCATTTACCTTCATAGAGATTATATCTGATCACACACAGAGAAAGACTCACTGGAAAATGGTTTGATTTGTTTGAATGTTTTATTCAGTATTGTATTAATTAATGTAACTTTATCACAATGTAAAGAGCATTGGTTAAATCTTATGAGAGGAAAAGATGAATATCTACAAAAAAAAAAATAATACATCTGTAACGCCCCCCCCCCCCCCCCCCCCCCCCCCCCCCCCCATTGGAAACTAAACACTATGATACAACACAATGTTTTTCTTTCCTCACAGCCTGTCTGTCTGTCCTCACAGCCTGTCTGTCTGTCCTCACAGCCTGTCTGTCTGTCCTCACAGCCTGTCTGTCTGTCCTCACAGCCTGTCTGTCTGTCCTCACAGCCTGTCTGTCTGTCCTCACAGCCTGTCTGTCTGTCCTCACAGCCTGTCTGTCCTCACACAGAGACACAGAGGAGTCAGGACTAAACCCAAACCCAGCATATAGAGGTTTAGTGAAGGAGGTGTGGAAGGTGTACAGATGAGACAGAGTGTCCTCTAACACTCTGTAGAAGGACAGAGTCCCAGCAGGACGGTCCACATAAACTGCTACTCTGTTGGAGCCAGAGGGACGGATAGGAAGGAAAGTGATCTTACTATTGTGTACGACAATGTAACCGTTACCATGGTGACCATCTAGACAGCCCAGACTCCAGGAGTGTTTATTGTATCCTAGGTTACAGTCATCACCCTCTCCTTTCCTACTGATGTCTCTGTCAGTCACTCCTATCCTAACATCTCCACTGAACTGAACCTCACTGTAGCAGCGTTCATCCAGACTCTCTGAACTCAGAACCTGAGCCCTTCTATCAAACCTGTCAGGATGATCAGGATATGAATGATCCTGATCATCCTGACCTCGTGTGACCTTCATGTTGTTCTCAGACAGAGAGAGGAATCTGTGTGCTGTGTTTGTGTCCAGTGTGAGACGCTGGAAATCTGATGAGGAAACAACACAGTACACACACACACACACACACACACACACACACACACACACACACACACACACACACACACACACACACACACACACACACACACACACACACACACACACACACAGTGAAAACACAAATGATAATCAGCAACAGGTATGATGGGTGCGTTAGTGTTTACAGTGATGGGGGGTCCATATCAGTGGTCCTTATTTCAGGGACCCCCAAAATCATCTATACCACCAACTTCCATCTGAAAATATGTATTTGCAGCTATAGACATAATAGACATTCTATCAGTTAAAAAATAAACATTATTCTGTTAGCCTCATAGGATAAATGCCTAAGTCTTCGCCCAAAAATGATGAAGGCAGTTATCCTATGAGGCGAACGATTCACAACATTTGTCTTACTGGGTCGGTCAGATGGGGTTCTTTCAGAATAAGAGCTGGAGCTCCTTTTGGCACCAGGCTGTTTTTATTTTATTTTTTTACATCCACTCTGATATCTGAGCTGATATTTTATCAGGTTTGGTGTCGAGGGAAAAGACAGACTGTTAACTCATTAAACCCATTTAACATGTCTGTGTTGTGCTATGAGCTTGTAGAACTGATAGATTTGAACCATTGTGAAATGTGTCTCAAAGATTTAAATATGAATTCTTCCACAGCAAAAAATCTGAACTCAAATCTTTGCTCCTTGGGGGTCCCTGAAATAAAGGGGTCTGCGGCCAAATATAGATAATTCTGGAGGTAAGACAGACAGACAGACAGACAGACAGACAGACAGACAGACAGACAGACAGACAGACAGACAGACAGACAGACAGACAGACAGACAGACAGACAGACAGACAGACAGACTCACATGCTGTAAGGAGTTGAGGTTTAGTCCAGTGTTCTCCTCCATGATTCACACTGTAGGAAGTAGAACAACAATGAATCAGTAAAAACCTCTGCTGCTTCATGTCTCACATCAACACAATATTTACTAAACACATTTTGTCATCATTCTCCCACAGACTCTGTCCATTGGTACACCATATCTCTATGGTCATGTGATTAAGACCCATCTCTCAGGTTTGGATCAGATTGACTGGAGTAGAAATTATAGATCTGGTTTATAGATCTATAAATTATAGATCTGGTTTATAGATCTATAAATTATAGATCTGGTTTATAGATCTATAAATTATAGATCTGGTTTATAGATCTATAAATTATAGATCTGGTTTATAGATCTATAAATTATAGATCTGGTTTATAGATCTATAAATTATAGATCTGGTTTTGAACAAAATGCTTCAGACCATGAACACAGCGTCTGATTGGCTGTGAGACATTGCTGGTCCACAATAAGCTACCCGTCCTGGTGGAGACCTGTGTTCTGAGGAGCACATGTTTCTACTTTAAACACTCTTTATCTGTGTGTTAAATTATACATTATGATGTCATTTATAAGAACACTGATACTTCTATCTGGACTTTATGGATCCACCTGGCCAGACAGTTAAACATTCTACACTGAACTGACCAACATGGACACAGTCCTATAGTCTACTGACTGACACAGTCCTATAGTCTACTGACTGACACAGTCCTATAGTCTACTGACTGACCAACATGGACACAGTCCTATAGTCTACTGACTGACACAGTCCTATAGTCTACTGACTGACACAGTCCTATAGTCTACTGACTGACACAGTCCTATAGTCTACTGACTGACACAGTCCTATAGTCTACTGACTGACACAGTCCTATAGTCTACTGACTGACACAGTCCTATAGTCTACTGACTGACCAACATGGACACAGTCCTATAGTCTACTGACTGACCAACATGGACACAGTCCTATAGTCTACTGACTGACACAGTCCTATAGTCTACTGACTGACACAGTCCTATAGTCTACTGACTGACCAACATGGACACAGTCCTATAGTCTACTGACTGACCAACATGGACACAGTCCTATAGTCTACTGACTGACCAACACGGACACAGTCCTATAGTGGACTCACTTGACAGTCTCCAGGACAGCAGACAGCTTCTTCAGACCAGAGCCTCCTAAGTGGCTGAAGTTCAAGTCCAGCTGTTTCAGATGGGAGGAGGGGTTGGGGGTCAGAGCGGAAGCCAGAGAAGAACAGCCTTCCTCTGTGACTCCACAGCCTGACAACCTGCAGAGAAATAGAGATTTAACAAAGTGCTGTTGGTGTTCCAGCAGAGATCCACACAGAGAGAAGACATTCTTTACCCCAGGATCTTCAGTCTACACTGTGGACTCTTCAGTACAGCACAGAGCTGGAGCAGCTGTGATTCCTGCAGGCAGATGAAACTGAGGTCCACTTCTCTCAGATGGAGAAGATTAGAGCTGAGAGCTGAGAGCAGAACTTCAAATCCTCTCTGTGTGATGATACAGCCAGCAAGTCTGGAATTACACAGGAAATATCTGGAGTGAAAATCACAGTTTGGGAGTAAAGACACCAAGAGATGGAAAGAGAAGGCAGGAATAATGTGGAGTAAATCGTCTTAATCTGAATCTTCCTACAGGAAGTTAACTGACAGGGAACAGGACAGGAAATGTTAATTCATTAGCAGCCATGATGGATCACATATTGTTTTACTGTATCGTAGCATCGTAATGTCAGAGTGGGAACTAAACAACCATATTATTCTAATCAGTAATAAAATAAAACTAATGTGAATAATAAAGTGACCTCAGTGTCTCCAGTTGACAGTTTGGACTCTTCAGTCCAGCAGAGAGCAGCTCCATGGATGGATCAGTTATCTCATTATAACTGATGTCCAGTTCTGTTAGATGTGAAGGATTAGAGCTGAGAGCTGAACACACAATCTCATATTCTGGATTTCGGAGTTCACAGCCAACAAGTCTGTAAATGTAGATGATGTAAAATCAGTGATTATTAATTTATTCAAGGAAACTAGACAGGCTAATGTAAATGTACAATCTAGTGCATAATTTGCATATATGTCAAACTCAAGGCCCGGGGGGCAAATCAGGACCACGAATGAATTATCTAACATGCAGGATGATACTGTATTAGATGATGTATATGATGATATTTGTATTAGAACTGGCCCTGACGTAAATTTCACATAGTGTGAAAATTAAGTGATTTATGCTTGCAGTTTCATCTTCGTGTTTATCTTGCTACTAACGGACATTGATTTTGGAAGGAAAATGATCATACTTCCTTGCCATTTGTCCGTCCTCAGTCCCTGTGTGTCGAGTCCGGCCCTTGACTTGTACCAGTTTTTCTAATCTGGCACACTGTGTATGACACATCCCTGATCTGGTGTGTGTGAAGATGCGCGGGCACGAGTGTGCATGTGTAAAGTGAGGGGCGCTCTTATCAAATAATCACATACGATACAAACGCAGACCTGGCTAGCATCCCTCAAATTCTCTCTCTCCCCTTCCTTCCTTCCTTCCTTCCTTCCTTCCTTCCTTCCTTCCTTCCTTCCTTCCTTCCTTCCTTCCTTCCTTCCTTCCTTCCTTCCCTCCTTCTCTCTCACCCCCCTTCCCTTCCTTTTGAAATGTATTAGTTAGTAGTATTTTTAACTACTAACCGAGCCTTTCTGCTGTTCCTCACAGCTGGAAGTAGACTTTTTTTCCCCCATGATGATGGAATGTTGTATTCTTGCAGGTCCAACTCATCCAGAGGCTCCTCTAACGTCAGCAGGATGAAGGCCAGAGCTGAACACTGGGATGGAGACAGTTCTGTCTTTGATCTGTCTGCTGACTTCAGTAACTGTTGGATCTCCTGATGTACTGAGTGGTCGTTCATCTCCATCAGACAGTGGAAGATGTTGATGAATCTGTCAGGAGAGAGACTCAAATCCGTACTTTCCATCTCCTTCAGGTTCTTGATGGCTCTCTGGATGCTCTCTGGACTGTTCTCTGTCTGATCCAGCAGACCTCCTAACAGACTCTGGTTGGACTCCAGTGAGAGACCATGAAGGAAGCGGACAAAGAGGTCCAGGTGGCCGTTCTTGCTCTTCAGGGCTTTTTCCATGGCCCTCTGCAGGAAGACATTTAAGGTCATTTCATCTTCTCCCAGGAATGTCTTCAGGACCTCCATGTTCTTCTGTGTGAAACAGTGGAACAGGTAGACTGCAGCCATGAACTCATGGATGCTCAGATGAACAAAGCTGTAGACCTCTTCTTCTTTGAAGATCTCTGTGCACACTCCTGAGAACAGCGATGCGTCGTTCACATCAAGCCCACATTTTTCCAGGTCTTCTTGGTAAAACATGATGTTGCCTTTCTCCAGATGTTCAAACGCCAGCCTGGCCAGCTTCAGAAAAACCTCCCTGTCAGTCTCTGTGAACTTTGCCCTTTTCCTTTTTTCTCTGATTCTCTCTTTTTGGTTTCCTTTTGTTTTCTTTTCTTCTTGAGTCTCGTCATACTTCATGTTCTTCCTTCTTAGCTGAAGCGCCACAAAGTGGCTGAACATCCCTGTCAGGTTCTTGGGCAGCTGTACTGTCCCGTCTGTCTTCACCAGGTCCTCCACAACGGTAGCGGTCATCCAACAGAAGACTGGGATGTGACACATGATGTGGATGCTCTTTGATGTCTTCACATGTGAGATGATCGTACTGGCCAGCTCCTCATCATCCCTGAACATCTTCCTGAAGAACTCCTCCTTCTGGGGGTCTGTGAACCCTCGTATTTCTGTCACCAAGTCAACGCATGCAGGAGGGATCTGATTGGCTGCTGCAGGTCTGGTGGTTATCCAGAGGAGAGCCGAGGGGAGCAGATTCCCCTTGATGAGGTTTGTCAGCAGCATGCCCACCGATGATGTCACCGTGACATCAGAGATGATGTCATTGGTGTCAAAGGCAGCAGAATTGACATCAATGTTCTGGAATTTCAGCGGAAACCTGCTTTCATCCAGACCATCGAAGATGAAGCCAACTTTCCAGGCAGTGAGATGCTCTGCTGTGACCTTCTTTAACGTTGGATGGAAAGCATGGATCAGTGAGAGGAGACTGTGCTGCTCATCTCTGACCAAGTTCAGCTCCCGGAATGAGAAGGGAACCAGGAGAACGATGTCTTGGTTCTCCAAACCTCTTGCCCAGTCCAGAGTGAACTTACGCGTGGAGAATGTCTTTCCGATGCCAGCGATGCCATTGGTCAGAACTCTTCTGCTGGGTTTGTCTCTGCCAGGGAGGATGGTCTTAAAGATGGAACAGCACTTGATCAGGTCCTCATGGAGGGTCTTCATCTTGGAGAAGGTCTCAAGCTGCCACACCTCATGTTGCTGATTAACCCCTTCACTCCCTCCTGCTGATAGGTGGAGGTCTGTGTAGATGCTGGAGAGGGAGGGCACTTCAATGACGTATGTCACACGTTCAAGACCGTCCAGAGTGACCTTATAAACCTTTAAATCCTCCTGCAGACTGACATCTGATATGAGAAGACAATTAATACATTCTGTTTCACTTCCATAGCATCAAAACTATACGTATTAAATCAAATCTACATTTGATTTAATGTGGGGGGGGGGGGGGGGGTATAGACCACTGTATCTTTTTGACCCATGGGGCGCGATTTTCGCTCCCGGCCTTATCCCTAGCGTTACCCGATCCCCGCAGCGAATTCCCTTATTGCTATTTTGGTTACCTTTTCTCTTCCCTTAGCCACTAATCTTTATGCCGACACCGTTATTTGTGGCTGGAGGTGTGGTCATGGGCGTGTTTGTTGCGCAGTCCCTTAAATTGCTAATTTCGTCAAATAGATTAGGGAACTAGATAAGGCCACCTTAGACCACCCGTTAACCGATATGCGAAGGCAGAGCCACGTGCGCGCAGTGCGGCGTCTGTGCGCCTTTGGAGATGTCCACGACTCCACGTGGAAAGGCGCCAGTTCAATTCATCTCCTTATTTATGGATTGTCCTATAAACAGCTGTAGATTGCCTGCTGTCGGTCACTTCCTTGTGTTTAGGTAATGTACAGTATATAATATAATTAAATACATTCATTAACTTGTGACGCAATGCTGTAAATTTCAAAAAAAAGTCGGCAATTTCGCGGCTAAAAAGCCGATTTTTTGATCATTCATTTCTCGGTCAATTCTGGACCATTTTTTACATTTCAAAATGCAGCATGATGGGAAAAAGCTCCTCTTTCAGATGCTGTATAGAATATGTGGGTAGGTCTTCTCTACGATGCGGGATCCGGCAAACTATAACTGTCGGGGATTAGGCGGACCGTTTCCGCCTAATCCCCGACAGTTGCAGTTTGCTCGGTTAAAGGGAATGGCAAGACCAACACGGATTGGATGAAAGCTAAAAACGCCCAAACCACACCTATGCATAATTTAACGGGCAAAGGAGGTATTTAAGGGAGATGGCATGGAACGAAATTAGCGACTTTAGTGGGGGAACGCCTCTTCTCCAATGCTATGTGCGTTAATTGTGCATAAGGGCTAATGTAACCAAATTCGGGCCCTAAATGTCTATTTCATGATTAGTATTTGGGCATTGATACAGTAATACAACATGGATATTTAATCTGATGATGTCTGCTGTTATTTAAACATTTCGTCAATTGATATAAATTGTTTATGAGTATAAAATGTGTCCAGTCTTACTGTCTCCAGGTGTGATTTCAATTAATGTCGTCTGTCCAGGTGTGTTTCTGAATAAAGACAATACCATATAGATATTAATAAATTAATTAGATAGTTTAATACTGTATATATCTCTGTGGAGATGAAGACAATACAATATAGACAATATATTAGATGGTTTAATATATTATAGGTTATGGTAAAATACCTTGTAAACAATGGAAATGCCATAAAATGCCTAAAATGTGATCTAATTGATGAACAGACCTACAGTAAGGAGGACAATAGCTGGTGCTTCACACAGATTAACGATGGAATTAAACATATTAAACAGTAGCTGAGGTTTATTACAGTTTGTGTTAACTAAATTAGAGATGTATTGTGTTTTTGCTGTTTTTAATGCTCTGTAAAATCAGTTCAGGGATAATATTATGTTGTGGTTTCACTAGACATGTTAAAGACTGTAGTTACAGGGTCTGGCCATGAGGGGGCACAAGAACACCACAGGATTGTGGTGCTCTCTAGGCAATCACGAGGAAGAAGTTAGAATATTATATTTTTTATTAATGTATGTGTTTGTTGTAAATGTAATGTAAAATGTATGCATTTTATTGACTTTGTCTGTAAATAAAGTTTAATGATGATTTGAATTTCGTTGTTATTTTTCAAGTCATAATTATGAAATGAATAAACAGGATTTGAATGGAAACAAGGCCTGAACAACTCTTTTAGGTCAAATCTTAAGTGTTTGACTGTACTCTCCACAATTTCTCCCAATAAAGTATGAATCAACCAATCTAGTGTTCTAGTATATTATACAACAGGAGGATTGTCATACTGAGCATCAGGAGGTCCAGGAGGTTCATTACTGAAGTTATTATTATAGTTATTATTATAGTATATTGTACAACAGGAGGATTGTCATACTGAGCATCAGGAGGTCCAGGAGGTTCATTACTGAAGTTATTATTATAGTTATTATTATAGTATATTGTACAACAGGAGGATTGTCATACTGAGCATCAGGAGGTCCAGGAGGTTCATTACTGAAGTTATTATTATAGTTATTGTAGGAGCCATTTGTCTTACATTTTATTTTAGGTGCTGTTTTAGTTGAGATCTGACTAGAAAGGTGAAAATATTATCATTGTTGATTTTATTGCATTTTTATCACTGCTTTGAGCTGATCTGTGCTTAAGCCTCTGTGTTTAATTGAAGCCAGTATAGGCTTGATTGCTGCACCTGTGTTTGTTTGCTCTGCTGCTGTTAGGCATTACACAGTCAGTGAGAGAGAGAGAAGGAAGCAACACAGTTTTTTGACCATACTCACACACATCTTTGTTTTTGACTGTAACTTTTTGTGTTTTCTTCAGTAAACCTTTTTCAAGAAAAGTTACCGTTGTCGTGTCGTGTGCGTACAAAGACTGTTTTGTGCTTTTTTGAAGTCTACTACACCAAGTGGTACATTTTTAAGGACTTTTAGACAGAGTGCCACTACATTTAGTCAAAAAACTGAGCTAAGGAGCTGCAGTAGGAACTGCCTGGACATATTCTGGAGGAAAAGGTTCACCTACTGAGAAAAGGCAATACAGGATTACTCGCTTGACGTGACTTCCAAGACAAGGAATTACAAATCTCTGTGCTTTGTGACACGAAGATACTACCTGGATCATCAAAACTATTCAGTGAGTAAGAAAAGTGGATTGGAAGGATTTCTCGTTTATACTTAATTGACTGTGGTTCTCTCCTTTGGAGCATAACTTGCAAGATTTGATTCAACCTGTGTGGAGTTTTGCATCACTAGAGAAGTTGTTTTGCACTTGTTTGATTAAAGAAGAGTGACTTTTTACGAAGTGCTTTTAACCCTGCAAGGACGACGGACGCTCCTGAGCGTCCGCCGACCTGCGTCATCGTCACGCGACGTCGCGTGACGATGACGTCACTGTCGGACTTCCGGGTGGTCTCATTTTAATCCGGAGTTGTTGTAGATTCCAACCAACGTTGGTTTGAAGAGAATCGACCACTTTTTCACATAAATATAACCCTTTGGAGTTGACATAAATATGTACACGTGTCCAAATGCGTAAAATCTGTGCGTATGTGTTTGTTTATCCATGTGTTTGTTTATTCTTTTCTCCGATGTGTCGTCGGTTCCATTGCTTTTCAAAACAAGGTTTTTACACCAAGGATGAGTCAAAAAGCTAGTTAGCTAGCCAGCATTTGGCTAGTGGGAGGCAGTTACCACGTCGTAGACGTGTAGGGATGTGACGTAGCCGAATCCTCCTTCAGAATCTCCACTGTCCATCCGCCGTCTATATACACTCTATCATGGCCAGAGTTGCGACATTGAGGGGCAGGGACACAGCCCATAGACTCCAATGCATTCCGTGACTTCCGGTTGTCCCCATTGTCAATAGAAACTCTATGTAGAAGAGCTTGGACTGGCCCCATGAAGTGAACGAACGTAACATAGGCCTACCTAACGGTTACGTGCGTCGAGTGAAACGTAACTCTGTTTCCGGGTCTGCCACAACAATGAGCCAAAACACACACACGAACAACACGCGATGCAACATTTATTTTTATATAATACACACATGTGAGGGTGTGTGTGCGCGCATCTGCCCGTGCGTTATGCGCAAAACAAAGACAGATCGATCGATAGTGTGTGAGGGAGGGAGAGTGTGTTAGTGTTAGTTCTTTGTTTTTCATCGTCATGTTGTTATCACAATCACAGTGGACTAGTGGCGTCCGTATCGCAAACATACTTTTAGGAGCAATCAGACATCTCGACAGAAGACGTTGCCATTATATTACGTGGCAAAGTCGCCTTGGACCTGATGGCTGAATATGGATACATTCTGAGTAAGTGATTTCCCTTCTCTCTTCTCCGTCTAGTTCTCTCTCTGTGTGTGTGTGTGTGTGTGTGTGTGTGTGTGTGTGTGTGTGTGTGTGTGTGTGTGTGTGTGTGTGTGTGTGTGTGTGTGTGTGTGTGTGTGAGTGAGTGAGCAGACACATATTGAAACATTGTACACATTATGGTCCTGCAGACTGCTGGAAGCAAAACTGTTACAATATGTTTCCATATTGTTGTGTAGCCTATATAGGCGGCAGGAGGAGGAAGAAGAGGAGAGCAGCTGGCTGGGCAGTTTCATACTGAGGCTAGATACTAGCCGTTATCGTTTCTGAGCCTGAGAAGTGAGTAACAATTCACTTTTATACACTATTACCAGTAATAATAATAATCTATCACGTGCACAGACTGGCCACGAAGCACCAGATGTTTTTGCATTGTTTTTTTTATTGGTGCTTCATGTAATATGATGGTGACAGAACCCCTTTTGTGAATCATGTAATACTGTTTTTACATTTTTTCCAGTGACGGTGACGGAACCTATTTTGTAAACCATGTACTAATGTTTTTACATTTCTGCAGTGATGGTGACTCGTCACCTGTGGCGGTGGCACAAGAGAAAGAGGCCATGGCAGCGGGGGGCATGCAGAGGTTAGTATATTTATTGTAATGTTGAATTCAACTGTTAGATATGCATGTCACGTGTGGAGCTAATCACATGAATTTACTTATTGATTGGTGTGATTATCTGCAATTCTAGGCCAAGAGCTCAGTCAGCTCCACCCCTCAGCTTGGGAGACTGATGGCGAGAAGGACAGCGGCCCTGTGAAGCAGTTCAAGTTCCTCCAAAAAGGCCAATTGGACCAACACCTCCACGCCCTACCAGCCGGTCGAACTGTTTGATCTGTTTCTCTCATAGTGTCTTTGTTGAACTGTCAAATGTCCAGGAGTACTGGAGGGAAGAAGCATGTCTGCTCAGTGCTATACCCTGGTCTGGCCATGGCAAGAGATTGTTTCAGGGCATAAATATAAAGATATGTAAAAAACGCCTAACATAACCTAATACCAGCACAAAATAAGTAATGACTTTATTTTACTTGAATTCCATCATTCTATATTCATATAGACAATATATCTTGACCTTTTCAACAGACAATATGATCAGATAAGCATGTTTGTGATCTTTACAAGTCCATAAACCTTATTTTTCAAATCCGTTTTTGTCTATTTTGTCTCTTTCTGGGTCAAATGCATTGATATTGGGTCAAATTGAAACAAATAATTGTTGAGACATATGGGTTAGGTTGTGCTGAACAAAAATATACCAAATATAGCTATGAAATACTTCTTAGTGTGGAATATAAGGACTAATATAAGATCTGTAAAAAAAACGCCTGGCATAGATATACCTAATAACAGCTCAAAATAAGCAATTATGGCTTTATTTCTCTTGAATCTCATCATTTTACATTCTTATAGACCACATATCCTGACTTTCTCAACAGCCAAAATTCTTTGATAATTATATTTGTGATTTTTACAAGTCCATAAACCTGAAAAACAAGGTCCGATTTTTGTTTTTGCATGTAGTTTTTGGTTCAAATTACCTTTATAGTATGTAAAAGTGAATTAATTATGGTTTATTATTGTAGCTGAGGTTGTCCTGAAGAAAAGGGTACCAAACATTAGTGGCTGGACACTTTATGAATGTGTTTTATAAAGGAAAATGCAAAACATCACAAAACGGAAAATGCTCAACAGTGTCCTTACAGGGTTAAGCTTTTGCATGCAACTTGAGCATTCCACTCTGCAATTAATAAGATGGCTGACGAAAAAGAAAATGAATCTGAAGTTGTGGAAGGAGTAAGGACACGCAGCGAGTCTCGCAAACAGACTGAGAAAGCAATGGAAGAGAAATTACAAAATTGCATTGCATTACGGAGACAGATATTGGGAGTTCTGACCAGCAAAATGAACGAGCTCGAACCACTGATGAAAGATGCTCAAAACTTGCAGCATGTAAAGGATGTGTACAAAGCCGATTTTGCACAAGCTTACGACGAGTTCCTTCATTTTAACAGTGAAGTTGAATGCCTTTTGCCTGAAGATGAAAGAATATCAGATCAAACTATGTGGTTTGAACCCAAAGACGCAAATGTACAGGGTTTCATGAACACAGTGTCAAACTGGATTGCAAGGCATGATCAGTTGATCATGCAAACAGCTTGTGGTGATGAAAGTAACCTGCAAGATGCAGTTAAACCAAGCGATAGTGCATCACAGGTTAGTGTCCATGACACAGGAAGTGCCCGCAAAGGTGGGTCTCAAGTGAGTCGTGCTTCAGCAGTGTCACGGGTGTCGTCAACACGTGTTAGACAAGAGGCCGAGCACGCAGCGTTGCTTGAGCAAGCCGCTGCACTCAAGAAAAGACAGCAGCTTGCGATAGCAGAGGCTGAGCTTAAAGCAAAAAGAGAAGAGCTTGAGTTGGAGACTGCGTTGGCAGCAAGCAGTGCAAAAATAAAAGTACTCAAAGAACATGAAAGACAGGAAGATGGCATGAACAGCTATGTGGCTTCAGAAAGGCTACGACGTGGCAGTACTGTGAAGCAGGAGAGACCCGGCATTGCTCAATCAGTAACCAATGTACAATTTCGGGCACAGCCACACATGATGCAGTCACCCGTGATGCAGTCACACATGATGCAGTCGCAAGGAGACCATCACAGTTTCAATCAAGACACCAGAGGTGATGGCATCTTAGACGTCCTGCAAAGACAGACTGCAATAACAGAGATGCTTGTTAGACAACAGAAGCAGTCCCAATTGCCAACAAAAGACATTCCTGTGTTCAGGGGTGATGCACTGCAGTACAAATCATTCATCAGAGCATTTGAGTACTCAATAGAACAGCAGGCTGACACTGATCAAGACAAGTTGTACTTCTTGGAACAATTCACTGCTGGTGAACCCCAGGAGCTGGTTCGCAGCTGTGCTCACATGCCATCAAGGAAAGGTTACCAAGAAGCGAAACGACTACTTCACAAGCACTATGGAGATGAGCTAAGGATCGCCAGTGCATACATTGAGAAAGCCCTCAAATGGCCGACGATCAAGACAGATGATGGAAAGGCTTTGAGTGCCTACGCAATGTTTTTAGTTGGATGTCGCAACACTATGGAAGACATAGATTATTTGGACGAGATGGACAATCCAACTAACCTGCGAACGGTTGTGTCTAAACTGCCATTCAGACTGAAAGAGCGTTGGCGTGCTGAAGCCTACGAAATCAAAGAGCGTCAAGGCAGAAGAGCCAGATTTGCCGATTTGGTGAAATACATTGACCGGCAAGCTAAAATTGCTACCGATCCCCTCTTTGGTAATATACCAGACAGCAACCCAGTCAAAGCTGGAAAAAGTGACCACAAAGAAAAGCCTTCTGTGAAAAAAGAAGTCCGTGGCAGCAGTTTCGCTACCCATGTGTCGGATGAGAGCAAAGCGCCTCAAGAAACATCTAAGAAGCCAGAAAAAACAAGCAAACCAGTGAATGCTTTTGAGAAGCCGTGTTTGTACTGCCAGCAAGGTCACGCACTAGCTTCATGCAACAAGATCAAGAAACAGCCATACAAAGAACGTGTGGAGTTCTTGAAGTCAAAGGGCTTATGTTTCGGGTGCTTAACTTGTGGCCATATGAGCAAGTTCTGCAAGAAAAGAGCAGAGTGTAAGGAGTGTAAGTCAAAGCATCCAGACATTCTGCACACAGAAAAAGAAGCTTCGGACACAACAGAGCCACCGCAAGAAAAGACTGACAGTGGTGCACAGGGAAGTGAAGTTTGTGCTCAAGTTTCCATCACAGAAGAATCCTGTAACGTCACTGGGGCCGGAGAGCTTGAATGCGTTCTGTCCATTGTACCGGTGAGGGTCAAGTCAAGAAAGAGTGACAAGTCTGTGGAAACGTACGCATTCATGGACCCGGGAAGCACAGGAACATTCTGCACGGAAGATCTGCAAAAGAAACTGAACGTCAAGGGAAAGCCAACCCAAATACTTCTCAGCACCATGGGCCAAGACACGCCAGAAGAACAGAAACTCATGAGCAGTTACATGATATTGGATCTTGAAGTATGTGGGCTAGAAGAGAACAAGTATATTGAGCTTCCGAAGGTGTACACCCACAGCTACATACCTGTTCACCCTGAGAACATACCAAAGCAAGCCGATATTCAGAAGTGGCCATACCTCAGCAATGTACGCCTGCCAGAACTGGAAGCAGATGTTGGTCTACTTATTGGAGCGAACTGTCCAAGAGCAATGGAGCCATGGCATGTTATCAATGGTCAAGATGGAGGACCCTATGCAATGAAGACTGCCATCGGCTGGGTCGTGAATGGACCTATAAGGAAGGAACCAAGTGACAGAGAGAAAAGGCGTCCTCACTACTCCGTGAACAGACTCTCTGTGATGGAAGTTGAGAAGCTACTGGTCCAACAGTACAACGCTGATTTTCCAGAGCGCAACTATGACGACAAGGATGAGATGTCGCAAGAGGACAAGCGGTTCATGCAGTCTGTGCAGAAAACCACGACCTTCGAGAACGGACACTACAGCGTTGGATTGCCACTGAAGAACCCAAAGCTCCACATGCCTAATAACCGGTGTGTGGCGGAGCAGCGTATCGCCAGCTTGCACAGGAAGTTCAAGAAGAATCCAGAGTTCTTTAAAGACTACAAAGGCTTTATGGATACCATCATTGACAAAGGCTACGCTGTGGAGGTTCCGGCACACCAACTGAGCCGTGACGATGGCAGGGTGTTCTACATACCACACCACGGGGTTTATCACCCTAAAAAGCAGAAGATACGAGTGGTCTTCGACTGCACAGCCTCGTTCAAAGAACAATCCCTGAATGGTGAGTTGCTACAAGGGCCCGACCTGACCAACACGTTGATTGGTGTCCTTTCAAGATTCCGTGAGGAACCAATAGCAATCATGGCAGACATCGAGTCGATGTTTTATCAAGTCCAGGTGCCAGAGGAAGACGCCGATCTCTTACGCTTTCTTTGGTGGCCCAATGGTGACCTCAACGAACCCATAAAAGAATTCCGGATGACGGTGCATCTCTTTGGAGCCACCTCATCACCCAGTGTCGCGTCTTATGCACTGAGAAGAACCGCTGAGGACCACGAGACCACTGCACCACCAGAAGCTGTTCAAACAGTCTTGCGGAACTTCTATGTCGATGACTGCTTGAAAAGCGTCCCTACAGAAGACGATGCAGTGACCCTGGCTAGTGACCTTCGCACCTTGTGTGCCAGTGGAGGGTTCACGTTAACAAAGTGGATGAGTAATAGCCGAAAGGTACTGATGTCCATCCCTGAAGAACACAGAGCTAGTGAGGTGAAGGAACTGGATCTGAGCCATGACGTTCTTCCAGTCGAGAGAGCTCTCGGCGTACAGTGGGATACAGAAACAGATACTTTCACCTACAGCATGAAGCTGCAAGACAAACCGATGACCAGAAGAGGCATTCTATCAGTCATCAACTCCATCTATGACCCCCTCGGCTTTCTGGCACCGGTCATCTTGCCTGCTAAGCTCCTGCTGAAAGATCTCTGTAAAGAGCAACATGGCTGGGATGAGAACATTAGCGAAAAGCATGCAGACATCTGGAGAAGATGGCAAGAAGATGTTACTTGCCTTTCTGACTTTCACGTGAACAGGTGTTTGAAACCGCCAGAGTTTGGGTGTGTAGCCAAAGCGCAGTTACACCATTTCTCAGATGCCTCTGAGTGCGCTTATGGTACCGTGTCCTATCTGCTGCTAGAAGACAACGAAGGCAACAAGCATTGCTCTTTTGTGATGGGGAAGTCAAGAGTGGCTCCACTGAAGCAGGTCACGATCCCCAGGCTCGAGTTGACTGCAGCAGTCGTCGCAGTGAAGGTGGACAAAATGTTACGCCAAGAACTTCAAGTTCCATTGCAACAGTCTATCTTCTGGACCGACAGCACGACTGTGCTCCAGTACATTCAGAACGAAGATGCTCGCTTCAAGACGTTCGTCGCAAATCGGGTCACGCTGATCCGTGAAGCAACCGAGCCATCTCAATGGAAGTATGTCAAGACTACAGAGAATCCTGCAGATCAAGCCAGCAGAGGTCTGAAGGCCAAGAACCTGGTTCAAGGTGGAAGTTGGATCAACGGACCACGCTTCTTGCTGGACGATGAATGTGATTGGCCAAAGCTACCTGTCCAGATGAAAGCAATCCTTGAAGATGATCCTGAGGTTAAGGCCACAGTTAAAGTCAACGCAGCCCAAGTTGAGGTTAATGTGGAACCAATGAACCAACTGATTGAGTACTACTCAGACTGGCATCGACTCAAACGATCAGTTGCCTGGATTATAAAGGTGAAGAAAACCTTACAGCAGCTGAAAGAGAAAAGAAAGGAGTTGACGCAATCAATCAGTGAAACTGAAAAGGATCCTGCAAAGCAAAAGTCAAGGATAGAACAGAGCATGAAGAAATACAGAAGAACTACAGAAAAGAAACCACTTACCTTGGATGACCTGGACAACGCAGAGTCTGAAATCATTCAGTACAGCCAAAGGCAGCACTTCAGAGAAGAAGTCAGAGCTCTGCAGACAGACAAGCAAGTCGCTAACAACAGTCAGCTGTTCAAGCTGGATCCGATTCTTCAGGATGGCACTTTGAGAGTCGGCGGAAGACTAAACAAGTTGGCTATGCCAGAGAACGTCAAGCATCCAGTGATTCTCGCTAAGCAAAGCAAAGTTGCCACGTTGATCTTGAAGGACATACACCAAAGAACGGGACACTGCGGCCGCAGTTACGTCCTGGCACAACTAAGACGCAAGTATTGGATCCCTCAAGCCAATTCTGCTGTCAGACGAATGATCTACGAGTGTACAGTGTGCCGTAGATTCAACGGAAAACTCGGAGAGCAAAAGATGGCGAGCCTACCCGAAGATCGCCTCATGCCTGACAAGCCTCCCTTTACAAATACCGGAGTCGACTACTTCGGGCCATTTGATGTAAAACGGGGCCGGAACACCGTAAAGAGATACGGTGTGTTGTTCACCTGCCTCGCCCTCAGAGCTGTCCATATAGAAGTTGCAGAGAGCCTCGACACGGACTCCTGCATCAATGCAATACGTCGTTTCACTTGCAGAAGAGGGCAAGTCACCGTTATGCGAAGCGACAATGGCACGAATTTTGTGGCAGCTGAAAGGGAGTTGAGAGAAGCAGTCCAGCAACTGGACAATGACAAGATTGAAAAGACCTTGCAGCCTAAGGGAATCAAGTGGATCTTCAACAGTCCAGCCGCTTCCCACCAGGGAGGGGTTTGGGAAAGACAAATTCGAACAGTGCGAAGAATCCTCAATTCCCTGCTGAGAGAGCAAGCCGTGACTGATGAGACTTTGCAGACGATCATGTGTGAGGTCGAGAGCATCATTAACAACAGGCCGCTCACAAGTGTCTCGGATGATCCCAACGATTTGGAGCCTCTGACTCCTAATCACCTATTGCTGCTGAAGTCACAACCCAGCATGCCCCCAGGCATCTTCAGCAGAGATGACACATATTCAAGAAGGCGTTGGAAGCAGGTTCAATATCTTGCGGACCTATTCTGGACCAGATGGGTGCGTGAGTACATTCCGCTCCTCCAAGAACGCCAGAAATGGTCAAGGCCAAGAAGGAACTTCACAGCTGGTGATGTCGTACTCATAGCAGACAGTTCTTCACCCCGCAATTCCTGGCTTATGGGAAGAATCGTTCAAACACTGCCAGACTCCAGTGGAACCGTTCGAAGGGCGAAGATTAAGACAAAGACCAGCATCCTGGAAAGACCCATAAACAAGCTCTGCCTGTTGCAAGAAGCCAGGCCAGAAGAGAACAGAAGAGGACAGAAGACATGAAGATTTGTTAAATAATGTGTTTTTGATTGTTTAAGTTTGATTGTTTATGGACATGAAAAGTGATGTGCTTCTGAATATGTTAAGTATGTTAATTGCTTAGGCCTCTTACCTAACCAATTAGGGGCCGGGTAATGTAGGAGCCATTTGTCTTACATTTTATTTTAGGTGCTGTTTTAGTTGAGATCTGACTAGAAAGGTGAAAATATTATCATTGTTGATTTTATTGCATTTTTATCACTGCTTTGAGCTGATCTGTGCTTAAGCCTCTGTGTTTAATTGAAGCCAGTATAGGCTTGATTGCTGCACCTGTGTTTGTTTGCTCTGCTGCTGTTAGGCATTACACAGTCAGTGAGAGAGAGAGAAGGAAGCAACACAGTTTTTTGACCACTCACACACACCTTTGTTTTTGACTGTAACTTTTTGTGTTTTCTTCAGTAAACCTTTTTCAAGAAAAGTTACCGTTGTCGTGTCGTGTGCGTACAAAGACTGTTTTGTGCTTTTTTGAAGTCTACTACACCAAGTGGTACATTTTAAGGACTTTTAGACAGAGTGCCACTACAATTATTATCATAGTATATTGTACAACAGGAGGATTGTCATACTGAGCATCAGGAGGTCCAGGAGGTTCATTACTGAGGTCTGGAGGAAAGTCTTTAGACTGGTCACTCTTCACAGACAGAATGCTGGGAGTTGGACACTCTGCTCTGTGGTCAACACTTCTGGAATCAGAAAACACATTTATACAATTAGCCCTACGCTAAGCCCCGCCCACTCCACTCTGTCCTTCAACCCCATAGAGATGCAGTTAAATGACAGCATTTATCCATAGAAATAATACAGTATATATAATAATTGAGTAACACATGTATCAAACCTTATTATAAAATCTACTGTAGTCAACCAGACCTGCAGTCAGAATGTCAGAATCAAAGTCAGTCCTAAATAGTTAGTTAGTTAAATCTTTTAGACTAAGTTCTGCCAATAACAAATGTAGTGTATAGTGTCAAAGTACCGTATTTTCCGGACTATACTGTAAGTCATACTTAAAACCTTTCCTCAACAGTGCACCTTATAATCCAGTGCACCTTATATGGATTGTTTGACTACAGTAACTTCTCTTCTATGTCGACTGCAGTAGCTTCTATTCTATGTTGACTGCAGTAGCTTCTATTCTATGTTGACTGCAGTAGCTTCTATTCTATGTTCACTGCAGTAGCTTCTATTCTATGTTGACTGCAGTAGCTTCTATTCTATGTCGACTGCAGTAGCTTCTATTCTATGTTCACTGCAGTAGCTTCTGTTCTATGTTCACTGCAGCAGCTTCTATTCTATGTCGACTGCAGTAGCTTCTATTCTATGTTCACTGCAGTAGCTTCTATTGTATGTTGACTGCAGTAGCTTCTATTCTATTTTTACTGCAGTAGCTTCTATTTTATGTTCACTGCAGTAGCTTCTAATCTATGTTCACTGCAGTACTTTCTATTCTACTTTGACTGCAGTAGCTTACTAACCTCTATTCTATGTCGACTGCAGTACTTGCTATTCTATGTTGGCTACAGTAGCTTCTATTCTATGTTGACTGCAGTAGTTTCTATTATGTGTTGACTGCAGTAGCTTCTATTCTATGTCGACTGCAGTAGCTTCTATTCTATGTTGCCCGCAGTAGTTTCTAGTCTATGTTCACTGTAGTAGCTTCTGTTCTATGTCGACTGCAGTAGCTTCTATTCTATATTCACTGCAGTAGCTTCTATTCTATGTTCACTGCAGTAGCTTCTATTCTATGTTCACTGCAGTAGCTTCTGCTCTATGTCCACTGCAGTAGCTTCTATTCTATGGTGACTGCTGTAGCTTCTATTCTATGTTCACTGCAGTAGCTTCTATTCTATCGTGATTGGTGACTGCAGTAGCTTCTATTCTATAGGACTTATAATCAGGTTCGCCTTGTAGTGCAGAAAATACGGTATATTCATATTGTACAACAGGAGGATTGTCATACTGAGCATCAGGAGGTCCAGGAGGTTCATTACTGAAGTTAAGAGGTAATGGTAGAGACCGGTCACTCTTCACAGACAGAAGGCTGGGAGTTGGACACTCTGCTCTGTGGAATCATAAAACACATTTATACAATTAGCCCTACGCTAAGCCCCGCCCACTCCATAGGATGGATTCTATCCTATGTCGACTGCAGTAGCTTATATTCTGTGTTCACTGCAGTAACTTCTATTCTATGTCGACTGCAGTAGCTTCTATTCTATGTCGACTGCAGTAGCTTCTATTCTATGTCGACTGCAGTAGCTTCTATTCTATGTTGACTGCAGTAACTTCTATTCTATGGTGACTGCAGTAGCTTCTATTGTGTTCAGCGCAGTAGATTGTATTCTATGGTGACTGCAGTAGCTTCTATTGTGTTCAGCGCAGTAGATTATATTCTATGGTGACTGCAGTAGCTTCTATTCTATGTCGACTGCAGTAGCTTCCATCCTGTGTTCACTGCAGTAGCTTCAATTCTATGTTCACTGCAGTAGCTTCTATTCTATGGTGACTGCTGTAGCTTCTATTCTATCGTGATTGGTGACTGTAGTAGCTTCTATTCTATGTTCACTGCAGTAGCTTCTATTCTAAGTCGACTGCAGTAGCTTCTATTCTATGTGCCTTACAATCAGGTGCACCTTGTATATGAAAACAGTTCTAAAATAGGACATTCACTGAAGGTGCACCTTACAATCAGGTGCGCCTTATAGTGCGGAAAATACAGTAATTCATATTATACAACAGGAGGATATTCATACTGAGCATCAGGAGGTCCAGGAGGTCCATTACTGAAGTTTAAAGGAAATCCTTTAGACACGTCACTCTTCACAGACAGAAGGCTGGGAGTTGGACACTCTGCTCTGTGGAATCAGAAAACACATTTATACAATTAGCCCTACGCTAAGCCCCGCCCACTACACTCTGTCCTTCAACCCCATAGAGATGCAGTTTAATGACAGGATTTATCCATAGAAGTAATACAGTAAATAATAATTGAGTAACAATGTATCAAACCTTATTATAAATCTACTGTAGTCAACCAGACCTGCAGTCAGAATGTCAGAATCAAAGTCAGTCCTAAATAGTTAGTTAGTTAAATCTTTTAGACTAAGTTCTGCCAATAACAAATGTACTGTAAAGGCTGATCTCTAAAGTATTCAATCAATATAGTGTCAAAGTACCGTATTTTCCGGACTATACTGTAAGTCATACTTAAAACCTTTCCTCAACAGTGCACCTTATAATCCAGTGCACCTTATATGGATTGTTTGACTACAGTAACTTCTCTTCTATGTCGACTGCAGTAGCTTCTATTCTATGTTCACTGCAGTAGCTTCTATTCTATGTTCACTGCAGTAGCTTCTATTCTATGTTCACTGCAGTAGCTTCTATTCTATGTTGACTGCAGTAGCTTCTATTCTATGTCGACTGCAGTAGCTTCTATTCTATGTTCACTGCAGTAGCTTCTATTCTATGTTGACTGCAGTAGCTTCTATTCTATATTGACTGCAGTAGCTTCTATTTTATGTTCACTGCAGTAGCTTCTAATCTATGTTCACTGCAGTACTTTCTATTCTACTTTGACTGCAGTAGCTTACTAACCTCTATTCTATGTCGACTGCAGTAGTTGCTATTCTATGTTGGCTACAGTAGCTTCTATTCTATGGTGACTGCAGTAGTTTCTATTATGTGTTGACTGCAGTAGCTTCTATTCTATGTCGACTGCAGTAGCTTCTATTCCATGTGACTGCAGTAGCTTCTATTGTGTTCAGCGCAGTAGATTGTATTCTATGGTGACTGCAGTAGCTTCTATTCTATGTCGACTGCAGTAGCTTCCATCCTGTGTTCACACTGCAGTAACTTCAATTCTATGTTCACTGCAGTAGCTTCTATTCTATGGTGACTGCTGTAGCTTCTATTCTATCGTGATTGGTGACTGTAGTATCTTCTATTCTATGTTCACTGCAGTAGCTTCTATTCTATGTGCCTTACAATCAGGTGCACCTTGTATATGAAAACAGTTCTAAAATAGGACATTCACTGAAGGTGCACCTTACAATCAGGTGCGCCTTATAGTGCGGAAAATACAGTATATTCATATTATACAACAGGATGATTGTCATACTGAGCATCAGGAGGTCCAGGAGGTTCATTACTGAAGTTTAGAGGAAGGCCTTTAGACCGGTCACTCTTCACAGACAGAAGGCTGGGAGTTGGACACTCTGCTCTGTGGAATCATAAAACACATTTATACAATTAGCCCTACGCTAAGCCCCGCCCACTCCACTCTGTCCTTCAACCCCATAGAGATGCAGTTAAATGACAGGATTTATCCATAGAAATAATACAGACAATCTAAATTTAGTCATTTATCAGACGCTCTGATCCACAGTAACTACATCAAGGAATGTAAAAGCATGACAAACATTATATACAAACAGATTATTTAATATCAAATAATACATAAGAAAAAACGTAACAGTAAATAATCTATATAGGATAATTAAACCTGTGGATACAAATACTATAGAGTCTGTGTTTACATGAAAAGCCTATAAGTCTACATAAGTTGCTAAACTATTTGGATTGACATTAATCACTTTGAGGTTTAATCAAAGAACTAATAATCAAGTGAATGACAAAGTCTATTTGTGTAGATTCTACAGACCTTTCAGGAGGACGTTTGTTTACTCTGTGTCCGTGAGATCTGTTCTCCTCCTTCACCTCAGAAACACTCATCTTTGGATGTCCCTGGACACCTGTCAATCAAACACATCATCTTTATGTCTCTGTGACACCTGTCAAGGTACGATTTAGTGTTTCATCTGCTTCCCTATAGTATAATGTACATGTCATGCACAATGTACAATGTACAGGATGGGGAACCAATACAGTCACAGAATACTGAATCCAAAGACAACCAACAGATTCAAAGCTATCTAGATAGTTCTAAGTCAGGAAGTCAATCCACGTCAAGGCTAATGTGGGCATAAGAACATCCATGATCGTAATCATAATGCCGTGACTCAACCAGGTGGATCTAGGCATGGGCCCTTATTGCCCTGACTGCTACCACCACACACGATGGCATGCAAAACAACACAAGAATTTAAATTAACGTGGCTTATACACTGT
>CM076979.1:5308574-5324418 GCA_039105355.1 Benthosema pterotum
GGTTTTCAACCAATGGTCCGAGGACCACCAGTAGACCTTGAGAGGGTTCCAGGTGGTCCCCAACTAGTCAGTCAACCTTTAGCTTTATGCATGCTGCGTGTCTGTTGCAACTTCAACAACAACTGATGTTATTATTGATGCTTTTACTTGACTAATACAAGTCCTGAAACATAAAAGGGTGCAGCTTCATCGCCCATGGCGCTTGATGAAGCCGCACCCATAACATTTTCTCCTGCACCCCCCCCCCCCCCGAAACCTCTCATTGGAGTCTGTCAAAGTCAGAAAAATATAAATATAGAAAAATGTAAAAATATTAAAGGAACTAGAGGCTTGCCTTTTCTATTGATCATGTTTAATATGTAAGTCACTCTCGAATAAAATTGATTAAAATTTTCAGGTCAGGACCAAATGTAACATTTCCCAATTGGGGAGTAAGCGAAAAATGGTATGGGTCATCGCCCTTGACGCTTCGCGCCACATGTGATGAAGCCGCACCCATACCATTCCATTTAAATTCATTAGTTCTGTGACCCACAAAATCATGTCTTGCACAGGAGTTACAGTAAAGTCAAGTAAAGCATCAATAGTAACATCAGTTGTTGTTGAAGTTGCAAACAGACACCAGCCATGCATAAAGCTAAAGGTCTGACTCAAAGTTTTCTGTTTTCAATGATGAAATGCTGTTGTTTAGTGGTTGACACAGCGTAGTTTAGTAGCAAATCATTTTAAATTATGAGCACTTTAATTTGAAATATCCTTTGAAATTTGGGTTGTGTTGCACAGCATCATGTTTGGTGGGCGGTCAGGATATTTAGGGGGACCCATGGCTAGTTCTAGCCTTGTTTCAGGTGAGTTTTCAGCACAGTGGAAATACACAAATTAAAACACAAACAAGGCATCAGCACTAACATTCAGTTCACACACAGCGCCAGTCACAATCCAATTAGCATTGTTTTGTCTTTGAGTTCTTTCCACCTCCTCTTCTCACACTGTTCGTTAGTCGCCAATTATCTGCTCCCACACAGAGAGAACAGTGGAATTACTGACTTAAACCTTTCTCAACTGAAAAGTTAATTCAAAGAAGATTTGCGCACGCATTTCACCCGTTTTTTCAAAAAATATCAGATCTAGAACCTCTTTGAGGTTCTAGATCGGATATTTTTCAATGCAAATGATGCTAAGTAGTGCTAAGGAATGACGCTAATGCTAATTATTGTTGATAATGCTAATAAGCAAATTATTGCTAATGATGTTAATGATGCTAATAATGGTAAATACTGTTAATACAGTTAATGATGCTAAGTAATTCTATGGTAAGTATTGTTAAAAATGCAACAACACGCGTTTCTGCCAAAAATGTATAAATGCAGTAGCGAGGAGCCCCCCACTGGGAGGAGCTAGAGCCATATTAAAACGCAGTAGCGAGGAGCCCCCACTGGGAGGAGGTAGAGCAGCCTCCCTGTTGAGCCTCCAGACCATGTGACTGAACGCCTCCCTGCCCAGTGCCCAGCTCATATTACCTCCCATTAACACTAGATAATTAATGTGTTCAACCGGCGTTGTGATTCAAATGTAGCTGCATGCTGCTCTATAGAGAACAAACTAGACTAGCTATAGCCTATCCACCCAGTCTGCTGCTCTATAGAGAACAAACTAAACTAGCTATAGCCTAGCCACCCAGTCTGCCTCTCTATAGAGAACAAACTAAACTAGCTATAGCCTAGCCACCGAGCCGTCTAGTAGGAGAGTTAGGATATTCCCGTTTACTCCTATGCTCCAGGGCGCTCCGCTGCTGGAGGAACATGGAGTTCACTCTCAAGCTGGAAGTCCATGAAATGAATGGGATTTAATAGGGACCAGCAAAGTCTTGCGATACGTCTCAAGAGACTGTATGAGGAGTGAGCGTTATGCTCAGATGGGACTCAAAGAGGCTCTGTATAGTCACGTGACCTGGCTGCTCTGCTCTGCTTCCCGGTACACCAATATCCTAACTCTCCCACTAGAAGGCCTTGAGCCTAGCCAGCCAGTCTGCCGCTCTATGGAAAACTAGACCTGTGCAGGTCTCCACCGTCTTGGGTCAGGATGAAGAGTGACGTAACAGTGGTCACAACCTTAAGCCCTTAAGTCTGTTACATCATCCCCAGAGGGTGTCGTAACAGTTGCACAGGCAGACTGTATGGTCACCACCGTAAAGACGTGCAGACGGTGTGTAATCACCACCATGCTGATACGTCACCCGCAGGGTGATGTAACAGGCGTGTGGACGGACAAACGCGCACACAGACAGACGCGTGAATGGACAGGAGGCGAAACATACTCATCACCTAACGGTGATCACCACCATGCTGTTACGTCACCCACAGGCTGACCGTGCACAGACTGACGGACAGGGTACCAAACAGTCACCACCTTACGGTGGAGACAATATACTAGCTAGCCTAGCCACCCAGTCTGCTCTATAGAGAACAGAAACTAGCTAGCCTAGCCTAGCCTATTACTTTTATTAGTCAAGTAAAGCATCAATAATAACATCAGTTGTTGTTGAAGTTGCAACAGACACGCAGCATGCATAAAGCTAAAGGTCTGACTCAGAGAGTTTTTTCTGTTTTCAATGATGAAATGCTGTTGGTTTAGTGGTAACACAGCTGTAGTTAGTTAGTAGCAGTAGTAGTGCTTCACATCATTTGAAATCTATTTTAAATATAAACATTTTAATTTGAAATATCTTGGGTTGTTTTGCATGCCATCGGGTTTTGTGGGGCAGACCGGGCATTGTGCCCCCCCATGCCCATGCCTAGATCCGCCTCTGGTCCTACATTAGATGGAGATAGAGGACATCTAGTCCTACATTAGATGGAGATAGAGGACATTAGATAGAGGACATTAGATAGAGGACATTAGATAGAGGACATTAGATAGAGGACATTAGATAGAGGACATTAGATAGAGGACATTAGATAGAGGACAGTAGAAGAGAGAGGACATTAGATAGAGGACATTAGATAGAGGACATTAGATAGAGGACATTAGATAGAGGACAGTAGATAGAGGACAGTAGATAGAGGACATTAGATAGAGAACATTAGATAGAGGACAGTAATAGAGGAGACAGTAGATAGAGGACAGTAGATAGGAGACATTAGATAGAGGACATTAAGATAGAGGACATTAGATAGAGGACATTAGAGGACATTAGATAGAGGACATTAGATAGAGGACATTAGATAGAGGACATTAGATAGAGGACATTAGATAGAGGACATTAGATAGAGGACAGTAGATAGAGGACATTAGATAGAGGACATTAGATAGAGGACAGTACCTCCACTCTCTCTGATGCTCAGGTTGAGTGCAGAGCTAGACTCAGGAGGGATGCTGAAGTGGACTGGGATGTTCTGTCCACCTTGGTCCTTGTCCACGGCACGGACCACCTGCACCACCTGTAGTACACACACACACACACACACACACACACACACACACACACACACACACACACACACACAACACACACACACACACACACAACCACACAACACACACACCACACACACACACACATTGCAGTTCTTTAGTTGATTCCACAAATAACTTTAATTTTACAAGCGAACAATTAGAACAGAGCAGACATGTTCATGTCTGCTCTGTTCCTTTTAAACATTTACAACATCTTTGAAAAATTGGAAACAAGTAGAAATAAAACGTTTCCGTGGGGTATACATTTTCCGAGTACCGCGCCCGCCATTGGTTGAAAAATGATGTAAGATGTAAGAGTGGAGACGGAGGCTACCCAGGCTAACCCTGGTTGTTGTAACAAATCAAAGACACAGCTCACCTCCAAAATCAAAACCTCCTCATGACTACATGGTGTCAACAAAAACAATGTCAATTCAGGTATATTTGGGATGTTAGCAAAGACGTCACATCAGCAACTAAACCAAACCTGTAGGTGTTATACACTGCTGCACTAGGGGGCAAGAGAAAATGGTATGGATGCGGCTTCATCGCCCGTGTCGCTTCGCGCCACAGGCGATGACGCCGCATCCATACCATTTCCGATTACAGGACTTTTATTAGGCATTTTATTAGGCAAGTATAATAAAGCATCAATAATAACATCAGTTGTTGTTGAAGTTACAACAGACACGCAGCATGCATAAAGCTAAAGGTCTGACTCAGAGAGTTTTCTGTTTTCAATGATGAAATGCTGTTGGTTTAGTGGTGACACAGCTGTAGTTAGTTAGTAGCAGTAGTAGTGTTTCACATCATTTTAAATAGAAGCACTTTAATTTGAAATATCTTGGGTTGTTTTGCATGGCATCGTGTTTGAGGGGGCAGACTGGTATTTAGGGGGGCATTGCCCCCCCATGCCCATGCCTAGATCCACCCCTGACTCACACACACACAGTATAGAAACAGACAGGTTGACTGTAAAAGCCTGCGTGTTCATTTCACCCCTGGGTGAGTTTTGATTACGTTTACAAACTCCTCCGGCTGAGAGTTGGTTTACAGCTCACTGCATAAGTGTCACACATTGATGTGTGTGCGTTCAACCAGCGAGGAGCTGTGTGTGTGTGTGTGTGTGTGTGTGTGTGTTGTGTGTGTTGTTGTGGTGTGTGTGTGTGTGTGCGTGTGTGTGTGGTGTGTGAAAATAGCCTACAGCCAGCAGAAAACAGCTTTAACCAAAGAGTTATAAAATATAGAGAGCGGACTGGAGCGATAGCCCCGCCCCCTTGCCGTTCATTTCAATACAAGTTGCTCATTGGCGCTTTGAAGCACCCGGAAGACCGCCGGAAGTGTGCCTATTTCCGCATTTGACCACCAAAATTTGGTGTCCAAATGCGGAAGTATTTCTCCATGAACGCGCCCGAAGCAAGGGATTATGGGAAGGGAAAGGATTCATGAACGAGCGCCGTCGAGAACGAGCAAAGGAAAAAAAAAACTAAACAGCATCAAAAAACAAGCTTTTGGATTTGTGGTCAGGTTATTATCTGTCATATAATACATCCGTTATGTTTTGAGAGGTAGTATATGACGTGAGGACCGCTGGTTCATCTTATTATCTGTCATATAATACATTCGTTGTGTTTTGAGAGGTAGTATATGACGTGAGGACCGCTGGTTCATCTTATTATCTGTCATATAATAACATCCGTTATGTTTTGAGAGGTAGTATATGACGTAGGGACCGCTGGTTCATCTTATTATCTGTCATATAATAATACATCCGTTATGTTTTGAGAGGTAGTATAATGATGTGAGGACCGCTGGTTCATCCAGAAAACAACTTAAAAAACAACTGCCCAGTCCACGTGCACAAAAACAAACCAGCGTGCGTGCTCTCGGGGCACTCGTACATGAATTCCACCCGACTGCAGTACCAAACTTGGCCACCAGTGCAGGAGCTTCAAGCCTGGAGGCGCTGTCGGCCGATGTGGTTAAGGCATATCTGTCTTATTAGCCGGGGATCCTTTCAACATGAGAAGGTTTGAGTGCTGTAGAATAGAGGTCTTCACGGTCTCAAAAATGCCATCCGAAATCCGAAATAAATCTGTGCAATATCACTGATTCCGAACTGTTCCGAAAATATTTTCAAATAAATAAATTGATCCGAGTCTATCCGTGGCATGGTTTTCCGGTTCCGAACTGTTCCGTGATTTTCCCCAAATTGCTTCGCCGAGCCCGACCGAAGTCGGATTATTTTTGACCGTCCGACAGACCCACCCACCCTTTAAAAGCGAATATGAAACGAATCGATCCATGCTTGTTGAAATCATAAGTTACCATAATAGTCTAGAAATCCTTCGCATGCAATGCGGCGCATGCTATCAATTGAATCAAATACTGTAGTTGTTTTTTTTAGACCGTAATTAGGCCTACAAGGGCGACTACGTCGTGTGTTTTTGAAAACAATCAAATATAGGCCTATATTGAACTTTCATACAACTGTTAATAATAAGGCATGCTTTTTGTGCGTCTATAAATATCTTGATGAAATGAACAAGCCTGTTGTAGGCTAAATAACTAAGCTATATTCATTACCAGAGCCCACTATTTATTCAGCATTTGAGTCGCAGACGCTGATTCTCATAATATAACGGAAATGTAAACTTATACCACAAAAAGTATAGCATATTCAATTAATGTAGCATACATGTTTTTTGTAGGCTACGTCTATAAATGTCTCGATGAATTGAACAACATGTCATTGTAAATTGTAAACAAGTGCTTTATTGAACAAAATAGCAATTATTCTATATTTTCTATAGAGGTATATTATGGAGATATTACAAATACAAATACAGATACAAATGTTCCCGCGGGGACCACCGGTGGGCCCTCAGGCGGTCTAGCCCGCATTAGGCAATAGGCCTAAAAAAAAAAAAAAGTTCAATATAACGAATATAGGCCTACTCACTCACCCCCTCCATTAACAACACATCTCAAATCTGAACAATCCAACACGATGCAGACAGAGGCTGCAGGATAACACCGTGAAATGTGAATGTATACTAGCCTGTCTATTTTAGCAAGCATTTCACATGTTACTGTTAAGGAACAGTATGGAATCAACGCTAGTTGTGCTAAAGTGGTTCTGCGATTTTCGAGAGTGCGGCCTGCTTGCTAAAGGCAGACTCGCAGCTAACACTAGATGCGGGCACGCACAGATATTTCCTAGCCAGCCGGCTTATGTTTGGGAAACAGCTTTTCGTTTGTCGCCAAAAATTCCAGAATGTCTCCTTCATTTGGCAGTATGGCTCTATGCTTTACATAGCGGTCGATCTCGTCTTGCACCGAATCCACACTGCCAGCATCTTCTTGGTCAGCCCACTGGTTGAACAGCGAGAGCGAGCCTGATGCTGCTGCTGCTGCTGCCGATGTTGCCCGCGCCGCCGGCCGTCCTGCTGCAGGTTGTTCAGCCATTTGGATCTCGTCGTCGGAGCCGCCCTCTTCTTGCTGAATGAATGAATAAATAATACATGGCTTTAAATTAAATTTCGAACATGTTAAAATACACCCTCCTCGCCATAAAAGTTGTTTATATTTGTTTATGGCTATACTTTTCTTGTGCGTCTCTAAGTAGGATATATGGAACTGATGGAAGCGCTAAGCTTGAGATATAATAGGCTAGTAAGGCTACATTTATTATTATTATTACGCTAATTATCATTATTATTATTATTATTATTATTATTATTATATAGGCATACTCTCACCCTGGCTCGATTAAGGTGTAAGGTGGACAGCATGACCGCCTCACGAGTCGCTGTGTTGTAGATGTCTTCTCTCTCTGCCGCGCTGAACATCCGCAGCTGCTGAACTTGGAGATAGGAACACACCCAACTTTTCGTGTTGTCTCAGCACGATTCGTTCGGACAGAAGTGGACGACACCTGCAGAATAATTCAACAGATCGTTGACTATCATTATCTCATTAGGCCTACAGTAACAGCAAACAGTTCGCCCAGTCACATTAGTGTAGTGTGACTGTGCGAACTGTTTGCTGTTACTGTAATCATTACAGTATCAAACAGTTCGTACAGATAACACAGAATTAATGATGAATTAAATTAAAATAGGCTACAAACGTTATCTCACCTGCGCTTTAGTATCCCAATGGCTACTGGATCGGCAGGAGTGACTTGACAGTGGTCATCAGTTTGCTTTTCCAGAGGGCCACCAAGTTGATAGTAGGGTGGGTGGAGGCACTCAACGCTTCAGTGGCCTGCTTGAAAGGCTGCAGAAAGTCTATGAGCATCTTAAGCGTGTCCTTCGTTATATGACTCATGCGATGCATTTCTGTGCGTTCAACGAGGATCGACTGGATGTTGTCAAAGGCAGCATGCACCGAATTGATCATCTCCAGCTTGGTATTCCACCGTGTCTCGCATTCTTGTTTTAAAGAATGTTCGAGTCGGAGCTGTAATCCCGAATGTTTGAAGAAAGTTGTCAGGGACTTGCATTGCTCAATACATGCTCTTGCTGGCTGCAGATCTTCCTCCTCCTGGTCCTCCTCCTCTTCGCCACCCGCAGGCTTCTTAAACGTGTGTTTTAGTATAGTGTTCAACACATGTGCCACACAGCTGTTGTGCGACCACTGTGCGAGGGCTAACTGGATGTTCGCCGCCTGGTCACTGACAAACACGAGTTTATCGATCTCATCTGCAGTTAAGCCAAAGGCACGCAGCTGTCTTAGTAGCTCCCCTTTTAGGTTCGTGGCCGTCTTCTTTTCTCCAATTGGGAAAGCGCAGTACAGATGATGTTGCTGTGAAACGTCCAGTTTGTATCTATGTAATGCAGTGTGATGCAGGTATAGCTGACCTTCCTAAAGTCGTCCGTCCACATGTCAGTTGAGGCCCCACATGCCTGTACATCGGCGATCGCTTTCCGAATGACGGCCAGTAGCTCTCCTCTCATACTTTCACATTTCTTCTGTGTGAAACGAGACACAGTCACACCAGACGGCAAAAGCTCTCGGCGTCACACGAACCATGTTGTGCCCCTATGTCTACGAGTGTCTGGGCCAATTCACTGAACGCGGGGGTCTCTTACATTCTGAAAGCCCTTAGATCCTTTGCACAGACTTTTGTGCATCTTTCTAAGACAAGGTCCTTGGTTCTTTTTGTAACTTTACCCGTTTTGACGAATGAAGTCATTGACATTTGGCCTGCTGGAGGAGGAGGAGGCAGTTTGTTGTGGTGGTTATCTATGTGTTTTTAACAGGTGCGATGTGCCTGTAATGGCGGAGTCATGTTTTAATACGAAGCCGCAATCGTTGCATTTTACAGCTCCCACTCTTCTCTCTTCTTGGTCCACGACTGCTTGGAAATGAGCCCACGCAGGCGAGTTGCCAGTCACGTCAACCAACTTGTATTCCTTTTAGTTAACTTTTCTTTCACCTTTCGCAAAAACTCTCCGTGTAGTTTGCTTGAAGTATTCATGTTGTGCTAACCCGTGTTTCAATTGAAATTACCCTGACCCCTGGCCTGTTGCATGGCGCATGCGCATTGCGTAGCCTACTAGGTCACTCTGTGTACTGTAGCCTACTTGTCAGTGCATGTCCAGAAGCGCACCGGCAGACGATGACAAAGATTTACATTAAAAAGGCAAAAAAAAAAAAAAAAAAAAGTAGAGAAAGAATACGTCTCACTGTAGTCTCGGGTCTTGTCGGATTTTCTCGGTATTGCACATAATGATGACAGGTCCGACTTCCGAGGGGATACGTCCGATTCCGAACCTGTCCGAGTGACTGTGATAAAAACACACCACCGGAACCGTCGGGTCCTCGACGGACTCGGATTTTTTCGGGTTCGGAGCCCCCGTGAAGACCTCTACTGTAGAGTCCTGCTGAATCTACACCTCCATTAACAGTTTTTCGTGCCCTTGAAGTAAGAGCTACGTCAGGCTTATCGTTATCAAATAATAGTTATGACCGATGCCTCTTAGGTTGATCTACGTCTCTCTACGTCGCTTACCGTCGCTGGTTTGATACGATCCCAATGATAACATTCAGAACGGACCAAAACAAGAGACTGATCAACTTGGAACCAGAAGTGTGTCTCCAACTAACTTGTCCGACAAGAAACATGGACTGAAATATGAAATATGACTTTTAGATGAAAATCGCTGGCACTAGCTACCTAAAAAAATATGAAAAAGAGCTGGCACTGAGAGTGAGAGTTAACATGAGAAGGTTTTAGTGAATCTACACCTCCATTAACGCCACCCACAGATCAGCAGATATTTATACACTCAGTTGGATTCACACTTATTGCTTTCCAAATGTTCAAACATTAATATGCTGCTTTAGCACAGAGACAACTCTGTGACTGTTGGATATTACTGGGTTTGGTTTCAGGCTCATTTTCTGGGGGCTGTTACCACCCACCATCAACACACACACACACACACACACCACACACACACACACACACACACACAACACACCCCACACACACAACCACACACACACAGCACACACACACACACACACACACACACACACACACACAGGCAGGTGCTACTGGCAGAGATGGGTGTAAGGCATGGTGTCAAACTCGGCCCGTGGGCCACATTTGGCCCGCCGTGTAATTTCATTTGGCCCTCGAGACATTATCGAACTAAAGGGGAAGACACCCATTTTCAACATTTTAATATGTCATTAATACGTATACCTTAGAGATGTTGGGTGGACATATAAAAAAAAAGTTTCCCCCAATTCCTAAAAAATGGAGGTCAACGTTTCGGTCCTGTAGACCTTCTTCAGGACTGTCCTGAAGAAGGTCTACATGACCGAAACGTTGACACTATGAAATAAAGAGAATTTTAGCAAGTACTTGACGGTGTGCGGGACCTGTTTTCCTTGTTGCATGTGTCCTTCCACTGCCCTACGCACCCGTCACCAACATTTTGAGGTGTGCATTAGCCTTTTTCTTTTTAAATGCCTAAATTGTAAATTGTAATGAGGCCAAAATCAAACCAGCAATTTCCATTAATTAAAGCTCCTCTATGATATCGTCACCTTCTTAAAATAATCGCCTAAGTCATTTTTTGGCCATTTTTGCAATATACTGTATATTATACAGTATATTATACTGTATAATATACAGTATATTGCAAAAATGGCCAAAAAATGACTTAGGCGATTATTTTAAGAAGGTGACGCATTTTTGGCATTTTTTGCAATATACTGTAATATTATACAGTATTTCGCAAAAAATGGCCAAAAAATGACTTTATTATTATTTTAAGAGATTATTTTAAGAAGGTGACGATATGAAAGACTGATGGTTCAAACTAGATCTATTGTGGGGATAGAAAACAGTAAACACACACGCACCAAAAACATTTAAAAAGTGTGAAACGTCATGTTATGTCCCTTTGAATAATTTATCCTGTTTCCCTGCACTTCACTTGTCCCCAGCGGCGGATTGGCATCTGGAGTTCAGGGAGTTTTCCCGTGGCCTGCGCCACCTAGTGGCCTGCTGGACAAGATCCAAAATGCACTAGAATGTGCTAGATGCTCGCCTGGAACATACAGATCAAAATGACCATAATCTTCTACATTCTCTAGTTGTTGAGACTAATTGGGCTAATTCACATGATGAATATTTTAACTCTTGAGGGTGTAAAAATGAAACCAAATGGACCCGCAAGGGTCCATTTGGTTTCATTTTTACATTCTCAAGAGTTACATCTGGTTAACCAGCCTGCCTCCCCCCAGAGTGGCCTGGCAAAGGCAAAATTGTCCCGGTGGAAAAAATGTAGTTCAGTCCGCCCACTTTGTCCCACACCATGGCAACAATTCAGCCCTCAACATGTACAGCTTGTACCAAGGTCACCTTAACTCCACAGACACACACGAGTGGATGATAATGTGATGATAATAATAATAATGTTGTTTCTCCTCCTGACAGCATGGAGAACTGAACACAGACGCTCTAATGAACTGCTACTGTTGTTCAATAATAGAGAACAAATTAGCACGCATTTTACCCACAAAATTATAAAATAAAAAAATAACCTCGTGGTGTAATGACAGACCATCTGTTATCCAAGAAAAGATAACCAGAATGACTGTCTGCAAAAACTCTAATTAATTTTCTGTCTTCTCCTCGGCGACGCCCGCGGGCGAGAGTAAACAGAAACCGCTCTGCTATTGGGTTTTCTCTCTTTTTTAATCAGTTTTTTGGCGGGAACGCCTTTATTGTTCTAGCTTTAGCATTATACTATTACTTAGCATAGGTCATTCCAGACGCAACGAAAATGCCCACATGAACTCAGCCATTGTCCATTCTCTCTGGATGTGCCCACTAAAGAAAATCGCCCGTCGATTAACGCAGGCGCTTTAAAAAGCTCACTGGTTCATGTAGAACTTGTAGCTTTCAAACAGGAACTAACTCAGGTGCTCAGATGGAGGCGGTATCATTTGAAAATGTAGTAAAGGTGCTCACTCGGATCAAAAATGGAAACAGTCCATATAAAAAGAAGACGATGATCCATCCGGCACACGGGAAGTAAAATCAAGAAATTCTTCAATAAATTAAAACGGCAATATAGCTGGCTATGTTGCCGTTTTTAATTATTAATAAAAATTTCCTGATTTTTGCTTCCCGTGTGCCGGATGGAATCATCGTTTTCTTTTTATTTAGAAACTTGTAGCTTGTGGTCTGATATTATTTTTGGAAAATGGTGATGCTGTTATTTTTTGGAAAATGGTTAAATGCGGTGCCAATCTCTGAATTTTTTTTTTCAGGTGAAAATAGTTAATACTTTTGTGATTATGAGTGTTGTGTTGTAATACAAGACGCTACGACAGCAGAGTCACAGCCTTATGATTAACAATCTGTTGGGTTTTATTTGTCCTAGTTTTACTTGACCGGTCATGTGACACCAACAGGGGTGGATCCAGGCATGGACAAGGGGGGGAATGCCCCCCTAAATACCCAGTCCTGCCCCCCCAAACACGATGCCACGAAAAGACCAACCCAAGATATTTCAAATAAAGTGATTATGTTTCAAAATGATTATGAACCACTACTACTGCTACTAAAAACTAAAACTAACGACATCTGTGTCACCACTAAACTGTGCCACCACTAAACAACTGATGATATTATTGATGCTTTACTTGACTAATAAAAGTCCTGGAACTGAAAATGGTATGGGTGCGGCTTCATCGCCGTGGCACGAAGCGACACAGGCGATGAAGCTGCACCCATACCATTTTCTCTTGCCCCCCCTCCAATTGGAAATGTTACATCCGCCCCTGGATACCAATCTGCACATTTTCACTGACATTCTCCCTGTATGCTGAAAATAATCTGCACTAGAAGCTCAGTGTGTGCCAGGGTGACACAGCGTGTTGTGAGCTTGTAGATCTACTAATTCCTGTTTTACGCTCCTTTTAGAATAAATAAATCTTTAGTTTTTGGGGTCTGTGGGGCTAAAATGTCATCACATGGTGGTCCTCCTCTGTGGCTCAAATGCTGAATAAACAGTGGGCCCTGCGATGCAAAAGGTTGAAAACCACTATAGTATAAGACCAACAGGATGGTCCAAGCATTTGAATTAATGCATTAATTAATCAATTAACCATTCAGTGTCCTGAAACAGGCTGCTGATCATCTTAAACATGTGTCCTATAGTGGTAAATGGTAAATGGTATATTTATACAGCACCTTTATCCAAGGCGCTTTACATAGCTTGTGCATCACATTCACCACATTCACACACACATTCATACACTGATGGCAGTGGAAACCATGCAAGGTACCTACTAGCACACCAGGAGCAATTAGGGCTTCAGTGTCTTGCTCAAGGACACTTCCACACTAACTCCCAGGCTCTGCGGGTGCCTGGGATCGAACCGGCAACCTTGCGGTTATCATCCTACTAGAATCTAGTGTCAGAAACTAGAATCTAGACAGGACAAAATGCTGCTATAATACCACACACATCACCAGCGTTGTCCTCACAAGAGCTGTTCCCTTTGTCCTCACCAACAACAGACTTCACTAATGAGCACAATAAAGGCTTTTTATCGCGGCTGAACGAGCCTAACGTTGTGACAGCTTCATATTCAGTAAAATACACTGGTACATGACAGGGGTGCGCCTGGCGCGCAGCACAACCATGATAAAAACCTCCTTTATGTTCGCCTCAAAGCAAGGCTAAACTATTTCCATAATTAGAGGCGTGCACACTGTTCTGTTGTTCTCAGATGCTGCCAAGAGCTGGATAATAGCGAAGGGAAGAGAACTAACAATGACACGACCTAAAAAATAAATAATAAATTTTAAAAATGAAACGAAGCGAAGGCACATGGGGTCTTTTGGAGACGGGTCGACCGTCGCCTCATATAGGTAAAACCGGCAAACGCTCACGCAATAATTTTTTGTTTTTGGGAATTACACATTGCATCCTATAAATATAACAATCACATCTCTGTTTGGCTTTTACAAATAAGCTTTGAGTGTGTGCATGTGCACATCTTGTTGCCGGGTGAGCGAAGCGTAACTGTCGGGGATTCGTGGACCGTTTCCACCGAATCCCCGACATTTACGTTTCGCTTGATTCCGCTTCGTACAGAAGACAGCATCAGAGAGAGTGATGGTTTCCCGTCACGCTGCATTTTGAATTGTAAAAAATGGTCCAGAAACGACAGAGAAATGAATGATCAAAAAGATCTGTTTTTGCCGAAAATTCTAAGTTCCCAAATCTATTTGACGAAATTAGCAACTTAAGGGACTGCGCAACAAACACGCCTATGACCACACCTCCAGTCACAAATAAAGGTGTTGGCATAAAGAATAGTGGCTATAATATAAAAAATATAATAGTGGCTACAAGGGAAGAGAAATACCAATAAGGGAATTCGCTGCGGGTTTCTGGTAACGTTAGGGATAAGGTGGGGAGCGAAAATGAGCCCTGAGACTCCCATTCAGCCCATAGCACTTGCAGTACCAAACTCAGTACAGTATATTCAGATAGCAATTACCTGCAGAGGATGTCAACTGTATTACAATGTTCTGTGCTTCAGTTTGTAAAAATGTATTGTAATTTATAACTGTATATGATGTATTAATGTTTACTCTATAACTGATACAGATACACGACAGACAGGCAGACAGACAGTAACAGACAGTAACAGACAGACAGACAGACAGACAGACAGACAGACAGACAGACAGACCTGGCCCTGTCAGTGTTGTCACAGACAGACAGACAGACAGACAGACAGACAGACAGACAGACAGACAGACAGACAGACAGACAGACAGACAGACAGAGACAGACAGAACAGACAGACAGAGACAGACAGACAGACAGGCAGACAGACAGACAGACAGACAGACAGACAGACAGACAGGGCCCGGTGCAGTGTTTGTCACAGACAGACAGACAGACAGACAGACAGACAGACAGACAGTAACAGACAGACAGACAGACAGACAGACAGACAGACAGACAGACAGACAGACAGACAGACAGACAGACAGACAGACAGACAGACAGACAGACAGACAGACAGACAGACAGACAGACCTGTCCCGGTGCAGTGTTGTCACAGACAGACGTAGAATATTGTCTATCCAGTTCAGGAGCGTTGTCATTCTGGTCCAACGTTTCTATGGCAACCACCACCCTGGTTACTAGGTTAGGATTATCTATAACACACACACACACACACACACACACACACACACACACACACACACACACACACACACACACACACACACACACACACACACACAGTGACTGTTGCCCCTGTCCCAACTTTTTTGAAACGTGTTGTCAGTTCAAAATGAGCAAATATTTGCACAAAAACAATAAAGTTTATCCAGTTTGAACATTAAGTGTCTTCTCTTTGTAGTGCATCAATTCAAATATAGGCTGAAGATGATTTGTAAATAATGTTTGTCCTCCACCGTAAGGTGGTGACTATAATTCATACCCTGTCCGTCAGCCCATATGTCCGTCTGTGCACATCTCCATATATGGAGCTGTCAGTAGTCAGTATATCTCCATATATGGAGCTGTCAGTAGTCAGTATATCTCCATATATGGTAAGGTTTGTACAGTTCAGGCCTGAGACCGGACGGTGGAGACCTGTGCCCGAAGGGACACAGGTCTCGATTTTTATTTAGTATTCCATTTTTATTTACATTTTTTCCCAACTATTTTAGAATTGGGGTTTGTACTTGTAGTAGAGCAGTAGTGAGAGCATCTTCCTCTACCTCTGAAGGAACTCAGTCAAACAAACACATCATTAGGTCACTTCATGGACCCCCCATGGCCCCTCCATGGACCCCCCATGGACCCCCATGGACCCCCATGGA
>CM076979.1:5324918-5334918 GCA_039105355.1 Benthosema pterotum
ATTGATAAGCAGAGTGGGGGAGGAGGGGATGATTGAGAGGATATTACAGAGGAAACAGATGGAAGATAGAGAGAGAGAGAGAGCAGGGACGGATGTAACATTTACCAATGGGGGGGGGGCAGGAGGAAAATGGTATGGGTGCGACTCCATCGCCCGTGTCGCTTCGCGCCACAGGCGATGCATTTGCATGCACCCATACAATTTTCAGTTACAGGTCTTTTATTAGTCAAGTAAAGCATCAATTATAACATCAGTTGTTGTTGAAGTTAAAAAAAGGTAAAGTAGTCCTTCTCTGTCTAATCCTGAACCTATAGTGTGTGAACAGCATAGAAACAGAAAGGTGTACAACCCTGTCCATTCCACTAAGCGTTTGTCAGCTTTCACAGCTCAGAAATGCTCTCCATTACACTCACAGCAGCACAACGGAATGTTGACAATTCATTATTTAAAGGTTCCTGGAGGACATCGATCTCCAGGCTAGTCTTTGTTCGTTCTATTGAAAGACGTCAACAATACAATATACCCCAGGCCATCATACCGCCTTAACCATCATACCGCCTTAAAAAAATCTAATCAATAAGACTTGAAGATCAGTGGTGAAACGGTAGATGTTGTGTCCCAGTAGGGATGCTTTCTGTTAGGATTCCTATATAAATAGATCGAGCGAGGAAGGAGTGTGAAGAGTTGTGTGTGAAGGAGACACATACACTACAGATTCCCTCCATATTCCTCAATCATACATGAATGGCTCTCTAAAAATCATATTTAAACTTTTTAACGGTTCTCTTTAGGACAGGTCAGTTGGCACATCATTATCTGTGACACTGCACAGAGAAACTTTTTTATTGCTGTTGTAAACATTAGCATTAGCTGTAGCTTTGATAAATATCATTCAAAGCTCATAGCGCACCACGGAGTGATGACCTATTAGTAGTAGATCTGATAAAGATGCAGTGCCATGCCCCCCCCCCCCCCCCCCCCCACCACACACAACACACACACACACTAATACATGATCATCAGATATTATTGTTATAATATGAGGAGGAGGACTTTGTCAAAGCGCTTTGATCTCACCGCCTCACGCCTGCATACTTCACAGTACATTTGACTGTAACGATTTCAGCCTCAGGAAGAAATCCTAAATATAAAGGAAAGACAACATTGCATATAAAAACCACACCGAGGGGGCTAATCTAATTTAGTGCAGTCAGCTCTTAAAGGTTGGGTAAGTGATTTGAATTCATGGTGTAGTACCAGCCTGATGCACTAGGGGCGTCCAGCAGTAGCTACACTATGTGAACCTGCTGCTCCATCCTGATTGGAGGAGAATTCACCCTCCACCTGGGGAACTTTTATTAGCTCCTGCTAACGTGGGGGAGGGGAAAACTCCATTATGGTCTGCACTCCTTATAATAGAGCAATTTAACAGGAAAAAAATGGGTGATATCTGACAAAAGTGAAATCACTTCCCCTACCTTTAAACAGAATTGTAAAAAAAAATACAAAAATCACAGCACTGCATGTAAAAACGTTTCACAAATCTTTAAATATTCTGTCACCACGAGGAACTACAGTATATTCTCCAAATGTCTCCTAAACCCTGACAGTTTTCTGTCAGTTGTCCTCAACTGACATGGAAATGTGAAATGTCCTCGACGGGAGATATTGAGGACAATAACTGACATACGAAACTGTCGGGATTTAGAAGGTATTTGTATAGAATCAGTTCTCATGTCAGAATGGGTTGAGATATAATTATACCTACAGTCGTTATCTCTACAGAGCTTAATTACAGTCGTCTGTTCTGTTCCGTTCACAAGATTATAATTGGTTTTAAACGTTCCTGCAGTAGGTACTAGAATATGCCTTTCACTGGATAATTTAATTTCACACCATCGCTTTAAACACTTGAAATGTCGACCTTGCCTTTCGGTGTGCTTTTAATTCTCTGCCATGTTTACAGTAATAAGAACATGATTGTAAAAGAGAGTTGTCAAATATCAGTGACATCCATGAATAAATCAAGCTGAAAAGAATATATTCTATATATAACCTGGAACCTGATTTTTCTTTTTTCTTTTTTTTCGGGTTTCTAATTGAAAAAAGCAGGGATCAATTGGTGTAGTTTGGATCAGTGGTTTTGCTTTGACCTCTTTGATCTCAGGGCCCACTATTTATTAAGCATTTGAGCCACGGAGGACCACCATTTGATGACATTTTATCCCCACAGACCCCAATTTATTTACACACAATACCAGGCTGGATTTGGGAAACCAAACAGTCCAACATACAGATCAAAATGACCATTAATCTTCTACATTCTCTAGTTGTGTAGACTTGGGATAATTCACATGATGAATATTTTAACTCTTGAGAGTGTAAACATGAAACCAAATGGACCCGCAATTAAGGGTCCATTTGGTTTCATTTTTACGCTTCATTTTTGATTGCAACCTTTAAAAAAAAAGGGTCGCGACTGAAAATGATCTCACCGTCTCTCCACAAACGGATTTGAATTTGTCCCTAAAGATGTTTTCCTCCTGACATTGACCAGATACAGTATATACTAGGGGTGGGCAAAAAAAAATCGGTATAAAAAATCGGTATCGCAATTCTTAATGCCATGATACAGGGGCAGATGTAACATTTCCCAATTGGGGGGGTAGGAGAAATTGGTATGGGTGCGGCTTCATCGCCCGTGTCGCTTCGCGCCACGGGCGATGAAGCCGCACCCATACCATTTTCAGTTCCAGGACTTTTATTAGTCAAGTAAAGCATCAATAATAACATCAGTTGTTGTGTTGAAGTTGCAACAGACACGCAGCATGCATAAAGCTAAAGGTCTGACTCAGAGAGTTTTCTGTTTTCAATGATGAAATGCTGTTGGTTTAGTGGTGACACAGCTGTAGTTAGTTAGTAGCAGTAGTAGTGTTTCACATCATTTTAAATAGAAGCACTTTAATTTGAAATATCTTGGGTTGTTTTGCATGGCATCGTGTTTGGGGGGGCAGACTGGGCATTTAGGGGGGCATTGCCCCCCCATGCCCATGCCTAGATCCGCCCCTGCTTCCCACTGTAAGTGAACCGTCCCACCCCTAACCCATCCTCTCTCCTCTCCATGGTCTCCTCAGATCCTGGACTATGAGGTTCGGTCCAGCTACTCGTTCTCTGTGGAGGTGACCAACCCGGTGGTGGACCCCCGTTTCCTGAGGAAGGGTCCGTTCAAGGACCGCGCCGCCGTGCGCGTCATGGTGCTGAACGCTGACGAACCGCCGCGGTTCTCCCGGCCGCGATACCGCCTGGACGTGTCTGAGAACTGTCCTCCTGTCTGCTCCGTGGGACGGGTGTCAGCACTGGACCCTGACACTGGGCAGGACGGGAACATCAGGTGGGACACCAGGGGGTCCGGGGACCACCAGTGAAATACCAGTAAAATAGTTTCATTAGTGTCTTGTCGATGTCAAATTTAGCTAGTTTCCGCAGACAGTATAGTCGTTGTTGTCCTTTTTTGCACATCACGTCTGTATTGAGATCAAACTCTAGCTTATCGTCAATAATTTTACCCAGATATTTGTAGCTTGAGACAATTTCCACTGTCTGCCCATTTATGACTGAAGATCGTCTAAAATCAATGCATAGCTCTTTAGTCTTAGAGACGTTCAGCTGCAGAAAGGAATCATCACACCAGGATAGAAAGTCATCCAGCACTTGCCCATGGCAATCCTCATCATCATCCAGCAGGCTGACGATGGCCGAATCATCAGCGTACTTGATGATGAATCGATGAATTGAAGTCACTACAACAGTCATTGGTATAGAGAATATATAAAAACACAGAGAGGACACACCCCTGGGGTGAGCCAGTCGAAGACAACAGGGGACCAGACATAGACTCGTTAACTCTAACGCGTTGTGATTGGAAAGTTGGTTAACCAGACGTAACTCTTTGAGAGTGTAAACATGAAACATTTTAACTTTAACTAAAAACAGAAAACACAGAAACAAAATCAAGCAGACAAACAACCAAATTGTTGTGTCTGATAATAATGGCTCTAATCCAGGAAACTCAGACAGTTGAGGTAAACATTCTCTACTCTAACAGGGCAGAGTGTTCTCTGGAACTAAACACAAGATGACAAATCAGTTTTTAAAAAGTCACATCGACTGCGGGCGCATCTTTGTTGTTTTCTCCCCATTGCCACGGCTCAAACCAGTGAAATCGGTAAAAAAACCCTTATTTTGAAGCCCCAGATCTCCTAAACAGGAGGGGGGTGCCGTCATGCTTATTTCTGGTGTCTTGACTAACCTGTCCTCTGACGATCTGAGCAAAAAGTTCCGGGTCAAAAATCAGGAAGTGACGTCTAGCCCTAGTTGATTTACCCGTGCGCAAACGACAATCAGCCCCGGAATCCGAGGAGAGGCTTTTGAATGCATTGGATTGAATGGGTGCGAATGGGACAAACAAAACAAGTTGTCGCGGCAATTCTGTTCCAAATGAAAGTCAGCAACGGGATCATTATCAGACGATGTGCTGGGACTAATAGTTGGATTAAAGAATGAAATCACATTTCGTTGTGATACGAGCCGTCGCCGTGACCGGCGTGCGTAATCTAACGGGAAATCAACGAGGACCGAGAGAACGGCAGTCCTTGAGTTAAAAACTGATTCCTGGCCTTGCCAACCTCATCCACCCCAGCAGAGCGGACCTGTCTGATTGGACTGAACAACGTTGACCTCTCTCTACCCTCCATTAGCTTCTCATGGGGGTCAGCATGGACTCAATTCATCCACCAAAAATCTATTGTTCATTCAGGGCTTAAAAAATAAGAGCCAGCGTTCTCAGAATGCTCTGCCAGCCAACACAGAGACATTACAGCAGAAAAACCTGACATGAAATAAGACTGTATGTTTTTCAAGTCAGTTCAAAGACGATTCAACAGACTTTGTGTACAATACAGCAATAAGTGGTACTTTTGAATCGTCAAGCAGTTATTTCAGGCTTTTACTTTTGAGTAAAGGCTCATTCAGAGTTCAGAATTTCGGTGGCCACCGCGACCACCGCTATTCCATAGTCCACTACCAGCACCCCCCCCCCTACCCCTCTCCTCGTTGTTGCTCATTCCCCCCTCTGTTTCTCTCTCTACTTCTACCTGCCTCAATTATAGTAATTTCTGCTGGCTGCCATTATGTTTATCACCTATTCTATTTATGTCATTGTCTCTAATCTATCCATGAATTCACCCCTTCCTTCCTTCCTTCTCCTCCTGCCAAGTCGCGCTGTGTGTTTTCTTTTCTTTTTTTTTAACCAGCCGTTAAAAACAAGCAACCGCTGCGGGGCGGTGCGGTGCGGTGCGGTGGTTAGTAAAATCCGAGAGGAGGGCTGGGAGGTGCGGTGGTTGCGGTGTTATGATGTCATATTGTAGGAAACGGTGGTCGCAGTGGGTATCGAAAATCCATCTCTGAATAGGCCTTAACTACGTTGTATGTGTGTTTAAAGCTTCGGTATTTTAACACCAAGACTGTGAGGCTTTAGGACCTTGTTATATTACTTTTAATGTTACTGTAATATTACTTTATATTACTCCTTAATTTAACAGTTTCCGTGCCTTTGCAGTAGAGCTACGTCACACTTATCATTATCAATTAATAGTTATGACCGATGCCATTTAGGTTATGTCACTCACTGTTGCTGGTTTGATATGATCCCAATACTAGCGGCAGTGAGCAGCGATCGCCTCCTGCTAGCAGAGAGACCCAAATAAGAGACGGACCAACCGGAACCGGAACTGTGTCGCCAACTAACTTGTCCGACGGGAAACATGGACCGACATGAAAATGGCACTGGCACTAGTTACCTAAAAAAAAAAAATGGAAACATGGACCGACATGAAAATGAGTGACACCGAGATCGAAAAGTGGTATATGGTATGCCGCTAGTGCCTCAGCGGCATATGCCGGTGGCCCAGCGGCATATGCCGGTGGCCCAGCGGCATATGCCGGTGGCATATGCCGGTGGCATATGCCGGTGGCTCAGCGGCATATGCCGGTGGCCTAGCGGCATATGCCTAACCCTAACCTAACCCTAACCTAAACCTAACCCTAACCCTAACCCTAACCTAACCCTAACCCTAACCCTAAAACGAGCGGCATTTGCCGTTGGGAAATGGTATGTACCGGTGGAACACGAGCGGCATACCACTCTAGAACGGCATATGCCGCTGAGCCACCGGCATATGCCGCTGAGCCACCGGCATATGCCACCGGCATATGCCGCTGGGCCACCGGCATATGCCACCGGCATATGCCGCTGGGCCACCGGCATATGCCACCGGCATATGCCGCTGAGCCACCGGATATGCCGCTGGGCCACCGGCATATGCCGCTGAGGCACTAGCGGCATACCATATACCACTTTTCGATCTCGGTGCTACTGATGAATATGGCACTGGCACTAGTTACCTAAAAAAAAAAACACAAAAAAAAAAAAAAAAATGGAAACATGGACCGACATGAAAAATGGCACTGGCACTAGGTTACTGTACCTAAAAAAAAAAAATATGGAAACATGGACCGACATGAAAATGGCACTGGCACTAGTTACCTAAAAAAAAAAATATGGAAACATGGACCGACATGAAAATGGCACTGGCACTAGTTACCTAAAAAAAAAATATGGAAACATGGACCGACATGAAAATGGCACTGGCACTAGTTACCTAAAAAAAAAAATATGGAAACATGGACCGACATGAAAATGGCACTGGCACTAGTTACCTAAAAAAAAAATATGGAAACATGGACCGACATGAAAAATGGCACTGGCACTAGTTACCTAAAAAAAAAAAATGGAAACATGGACCGACATGAAAAAATGGCATGGCACTAGTTACCTAAAAAAAAAAAAATGGAAACATGGACCGACATGAAAATGGCACTGGCACTAGTTACCTAAAAAAAAAATATGGAAACATGGACCGACATGAAAATGGCACTGGCACTAGTTACCTAAAAAAAAAAAAATGGAAACATGGACCGACATGAAAATGGCACTGGCACTAGTTACCTAAAAAAAAAAATATGGAAACATGGACCGACATGAAAATGGCACTGGCACTAGTTACCTAAAAAAAAAATGGAAACATGGACCGACATGAAAATGGCACTGGCACTAGTTACCTAAAAAAAAAATATGGAAACATGGACCGACATGAAAATGGCACTGGCACTAGATACCTAAAAAAAAAAAAATATGGAAACATGGACCGACATGAAAATGGCACTGGCACTAGTTACCTAAAAAAAAAAATATGGAAACATGGACCGACATGAAAATGGCACTGGCACTAGTTACCTAAAAAAAAAAAAATGGAAACATGGACCGACATGAAAATGGCACTGGCACTAGTTACCTTAAAAAAAAATATGGAAACATGGACCGACATGAAAATGGCACTGGCACTAGTTACCTAAAAAAAAATATGGAAACATGGACCGACATGAAAATGGCACTGGCACTAGTTACCTAAAAAAAAAATATGGAAACATGGACCGACATGAAAATGGCACTGGCACTAGTTACCAAAAAAAAAAAAATATGGAAACATGGACCGACATGAAAATGGCACTGGCACTAGTTACCTAAAAAAAAAATATGGAAACATGGACCGACATGAAAATGGCACTGGCACTAGTTACCTAAAAAAAAAATATGGAAACATGGACCGACATGAAAATGGCACTGGCAGTAGTTACCTAAAAAAAAAATATGGAAACATGGACCGACATGAAAATGGCACTGGCACTAGATACCTAAAAAAAAAATATGGAAACATGGACCGACATGAAAATGGCACTGGCACTAGTTACCTAAAAAAAAAATATGGAAACATGGACCGACATGAAAATGGCACTGGCACTAGTTACCTAAAAAAAAAATATGGAAACATGGACCGACATGAAAATGGCACTGGCACTAGTTACCTAAAAAAAAAATATGGAAACATGGACCGACATGAAAATGGCACTGGCACTAGTTACCTAAAAAAAAATATGGAAACATGGACCGACATGAAAATGGCACTGGCACTAGTTACCTAAAAAAAAAAATATGGAAACATGGACCGACATGAAAATGGCACTGGCACTAGTTACCAAAAAAAAAAAAAATATGGAAACATGGACCGACATGAAAATGGCACTGGCACTAGTTACCTAAAAAAAAAAAAAATATGGAAACATGGACCGACATGAAATGGCACTGGCACTAGTTACCTAAAAAAAAATATGGAAACATGGACCGACATGAAAATGGCACTGGCACTAGTTACCTAAAAAAAAAATATGGAAACATGGACCGACATGAAAATGGCACTGGCACTAGTTACCTAAAAAAAAAATATGGAAACATGGACCGACATGAAAATGGCACTGGCACTAGTTACCTAAAAAAAAAATATGGAAACATGGACCGACATGAAAATGGCACTGGCACTAGTTACCTAAAAAAAAAAAATGGAAACATGGACCGACATGAAAATGGCACTGGCACTAGTTACCTAAAAAAAAAATATGGAAACATGGACCGACATGAAAATGGCACTGGCACTAGTTACCTAAAAAAAAAATATGGAAACATGGACCGACATGAAAATGGCACTGGCACATGGAGTTACCTAAAAAAAAAATATGGAAACATGGACCGACATGAAAATGGCACTGGCACTAGTTACCTAAAAAAAAAATATGGAAACATGGACCGACATGAAAATGGCACTGGCACTAGTTACCTAAAAAAAAAAATGGAAACATGACCGACATGAAAATGGCACTCTGGCACTAGTTACCTAAAAAAAAAAAATGGAAACATGGACCCGACATGAAAATGGCACTGGCACTAGTTACCTAAAAAAAAAAAATATGGAAACATGGACCGACAAAAATGGCACTGCACTAGTTACCTAAAAAAAAAATATGGAAACATGGACCGACATAAAATGGCACTGGCACTAGTTACCTAAAAAAAAAATATGGAAACATGGACCGACATGAAAATGGCACTGCCACTAGTTTTACCTAAAAAAAAAATATGGAAACATGGACCGACATGAAAATGGCACTGGCACTAGTTACCTAAAAAAAAAATATGGAAACATGGACCGACATGAAAATGGCACTGGCACTAGATACCTAAAAAAAATCATATGGAAACATGGACCGACATGAAAATGGCACTGGCACTAGTTACCTAAAAAAAAAAATAAGGAAACATGGACCGACATGAAAATGGCACTGGCACTAGTTACCTAAAAAAAAAAATATGGAACATGGACCGACATGAAAATGGCACTGGCACTAGTTACCTAAAAAAAAAATATGGAAACATGGACCGACATGAAAATGGCACTGGCACTATTACCTAAAAAAAAAAATATGGAAACATGGACCGACATGAAAATGGCACTGGCACTAGTTACCTAAAAAAAAAATATGGAAACATGGACCGACATGAAAATGGCACTGGCCACTAGTAACCAAAAAAAAAAAAAATATGGAAACATGGACCGACATGAAAATGGCACTGGCACACTAGTTACCTAAAAAAAAAAATAGAAACATGGACCGACATGAAAATGGCACTGGCACTAGTTTACCTAAAAAACTCAAAAATATGGAAACATGGACCGACATGAAAATGGCACTGGCACTAGTTACCTAAAAAAAAAAATATGGAAACATGGACCGACATGAAAATGGCACTTGCACTAGTTACCTAAAAAAAAAAATATGAAATCATGGACCGACATGAAAATGGCACTGGGCACTAGTTACCTAAAAAAAAAATATGGAAACATGGACCGACATGAAAAGGCGCACTGGCACTAGTTACCAAAAAAAAAAATATGGAAACATGGACCGACATGAAAATGGCACTGGCACTAGTTACCTAAAAAAAAAAAATATGGAAACATGGACCGACATGAAAATTGCCCTGGCACTA
>CM076979.1:5339918-5354918 GCA_039105355.1 Benthosema pterotum
GTACCAGTGTATTTTACTGAATATGAAGCTGTCACAACGTTAGGCTCGTTCAGCCGCGATAAAAAGCCTTTATTGTGCTCATTAGTGAAGTCTGTTGTTGGTGAGGACAAAGGGAACAGCTCTTGTGAGGACAACGCTGGTGATGTGTGTGGTTTATAGCAGCAGTTAGACATCACTATAGGACACATGTTTAACCTTTTGTGTACTCAACGCGTTTTGGTGTTTTATCTGTTGAAAAATAGCAGATCTACAAGCTCATATCACACACCACCGAGTGGCGCAATTTGAGCTTGTAGATCTGCTGTTTTTGAAACATTGTGAAAATGTGCTGCAAATCTCTGAATACATTTTGAAGCAAACATTTTTTTAACTCAAATCTTTGTTTCTGGAGGATCCCCTAGAACAACATGTTTTCAGATGGGGGTCTGCAGCCAAATATGGATAATTATGGTGGTCCTTGGCTTGAAATATGTTAGCATCACTGACACAGGAACACAGATTTTTCAGAAAAAAATAGAATCTAGTGTCAGAAACTATAGAATCTAGTGTCAAAAACTCAATTCTAGCATCAGAAACTAGATTTTAGTGTCAAAAAGTAGATCCTAGCATCAGAAACTATAATTTAGTGTCAATAACTAGAATCTAGTGTCGGAAACTACTGTAGAATCTAGCGTCAAAATCTAGAATGTTGCTGCAGCTATAATCTGGTGTAAGGAACTACTGTATAATCTGGTGTCAGGAACTACTGTATAATCTGGTGTCAGGAACTACTGTATAATCTGGTGTCAGGAACTACTGTATAATCTGGTGTCAGGAACTACTGTATAATCTGGTGTCAGGAACTACTGTGTAATCTGGTGTCAGGAACTACTGTATAATCTGGTGTCAGGAACTACTGTATAATCTGGTGTCAGGAACTACTGTATAATCTGGTGTCAGGAACTACTGTATAATCTGGTGTCAGGAACTACTGTATAATCTGGTGTCAGGAACTACTGTATAATCTGGTGTCAGAAACTACTGTATAATCTGGTGTCAGGAACTACTGTATAATCTGGTGTCGGGAACTACAGTATAATCTGGTGTCAAACTCCAATCGAGGGTCATGACGAAATGGGTTAAGATGGACAGCAGCCATTGATTAATTCATGCATTCATTCAAATGCTTGGACCATCCTGTTGGTCATATACTATAGTGGTTTTCAACCTATTTGATCGCAGGGCCCACTGTTTATTCAGCATTTGAGCCACGGAGGAGGACCACCATGTGATGACATTTTAGCCCCACAGACCCCAAAACAATTCCAGGCTGGATTTGGGGAAACCAAACAGTCCAACATACAGATCAAAATGACCATTAATCTTCTACATTCTCTAGTTGTGTAGACTTGGGATAATTCACATGATGAATATTTTAACTCTTGAGAGCGTTACACTCTCAAAGAGTTACATCTGGTTAACCAGCTTCCCATCATTTAGCCTGGGGACCACCTGGAACCCTCTCAAGGACCACTGGTTGAAAACCACTGAGCCATAATAAATGATTCTCTGTTCTAAAATGAGGGTAAAACAGGAGGCACTAGGAGGCATGTTAGTAGATCTACAAGCTCACAACACGTTGTGTGGCACTGCCACGCACTGAGCTGACCATTGGGCGTACAGGGAGGTCTCCCGGTGGGCCACGACCCATAGGGGTCGCTGGTATCACGGTATGATTAAAAGCACTGGTTTTTTCAAACCAAATGGACCCGCAAGGGTCCATTTGGTTTCATGTTTACGCTCTCAAAGAGTTACATCTGGTTAACCAACTATACCAGGTAGAACAGGTCCATCACACACTGGTTGTGGTGGAACCGGTCTAGGCCAAATCACGCTAAAAATGTCCGGGCCGATTTTTTTCGCCCAGTCCACCACTGAGGCAGAATGTCAGTGAAAATCTGCCAGATTGGTGTCACATGATTGGTCAAGTAAAACTAGGACAAATAAAACCAACAGATTGTTAATCATAAGGCTGTGACTCTGCTGTCAGTAGCAACACGGCGTAGCGTCTTGTATTACAACACAACACTCATAATCACAAAAGTATTAACTCATTTTCACCTGAAAAAAATATTCAGAGATTGGCGCCGCATTTCAACCATTTTCCAAAAATAACAGCATCACCATTTTCCAAAAAAATATCAGACCAACAAGCAACAAGTTCTAAATGAAAAGAAGACGATGATCCGGGCACACGGGAAGTAAAAATGAAGGAAATTCTTTATTAAATTAAAACGGCAACATAGCTTACTATGTTGCCGTTTTAATTTAATAAAGAATTTCCTTGATTTTTACTTCCCGTGTGCCCGGATGGATCATCGTCTTCTTTTTATATGGATTGTTCCCATTTTTGATCCGTGTGAGCACCTTTTACTACATTTTCACTGATGACCGCCTCCATCTGAGCACCTGGTTAGTTCCTGTTTGAAAAGCTACAAGTTCTACAAGATCCAGAGAGCTTTTTAAAGCGCCTGGCGTTAATCGACGGGCGATTTTCTTTACGTGGGCACTGCAGAGAGAACGGACAATCGCTGAGTTCATGTGGGCATTTATCGTTGCCGTCTGGAATGACCTTAATGCTAAGTAATAGTACTAATGCTAAAGCTAGAACAATAAAGGCGTTCCCGCCAAAAACTGATTAAAAAAGCAGAGAAAACCCAATAGCAGAGCGCTATCTGTTTACTCTCGCCCGCGGCGACGCCGGAGGCGAAGACAGAAAATAATTAGAGTTTTTGCAGACAGTCATTCATGGTTATCTTTCCCTGGATAACAGATGGTCTGTCATTACACCCAGAGGGGTTATTTTTTTATTTTATATTTTTGTGGGTAAAATGCGTGCTTATTTGTTCCTCTATTATAGAACAACAATAGCAGCTTCATTAGAGCGTCTGTGTTCAGTCTCCATGCTGTCAGGAGGACAAACAACATTATTATTATTATCATCACATTATCATCCACTCAGTGTGTGTCTGTAGAGTTAAGGTGACCTGGTACAAGCTGCACATCTGAGGGGCTGAGGTGTTGCCATGTGTGGGACAAGCAGGGGCGGATTGGCACATATTTTCCCACCGGGACAATTTTGCCTTTGCCAGGCCACCCTGGGGGGTCAGCTGGTTAAACAGATGTAACTCTTGAGAATGTAAAAATGAAACCAAATGGACCCTTGCGGGTCCATTTGGTTTCATTTTTACACCCTCAAGAGTTAAAATATTCATCATGTGAATTAGCCCAACTTAGTCTACACAACTAGAGAAAGTAGAAGATTAATGGTCATTTTGATCTGTATGTTCCAGGCGAGCATCTAGCACATTCTAGTGCATTTTGGATCTTGTCCAGGCCACTAGGTGGTGCAGGCCACCGGGAAAACTCCCTGTACTCTAGATGGCAAATCCGCCCTTGGGGACAAGTGGAGTGCAGGGGAAACAGGATGAATTATTCAAAGGGACGTAACATAACGTTTTAGTGTGTGTGTTTTTGGTGCGTGTGCGTTTTCAATCCCCACAAATGATCTAGTTTGAAACAATCAGTCTTTCATATCATAGAGGAGCTTTAATTAATGGAAATTGCTGGTTTGATTTTGGCCTCAGTACAATTTACAATTTAGGCATTTAGCAAACGCTCTTGATCCAGAGCGACTTACATTGGTAAAACGTTTACAACATTTACGGACTTCATGTTCGTTGGAGGGACTTCGTGTTCGTTGGAGGGACTTCGTGTTAGTTGGAGGGACTTCATGTTAGTTGGAGTGACTTCATGTTCGTTGGAGGGACTTCGTGTTAGTTGGAGGGACTTCGTGTTAGTTGGAGGGACTTAGGTCATTTTAGGCCTAGGTCATTTTTTGGGCTCCTTGCATTTGTTTTTGTTTTTTAGGCCCTAAATGAACAGAAAAACATTGGGCTCAAATGTTAATCATTTTTTGCAGCAATTTTGCCTTAAGTGACCAGACTAAGAGTAGGTGCAGAGTTTTGTAAACAGAGTAAATGTCATACATCTGACTGCAATAATAACAGGTTGTAGTTCACCACAAGTAAATAGTAATATCAGTAGAAGTAACTGTAATATTATTACTGTTTCATAGAACATAACCTTTTCTCTTTACAGAGAAAAGTAATTATATTACTGTAATATTATTTTATATTACTGCTTACACCAGGGGTGTAAAACTCAGCTACAGAGTGGGCCAAAATGTAAAACTGAACAAAGCCGCGGGCCAAGTTTGAATGAAGTAACCTTTTAAAGGGGAATTCCACCCATTTTCAAAATTTTCCTGAGAGGGTACAAATGGAACCAAATGGACCCTAGCGGGTCCATTTGGTTCACATTTGTACCCTCTCAGGAAAAATGGGTCTGAAAGAAAAATCATTAACATGGTGAAATACATCTTGGTCATGTCATCAGATGTATTTCACCATGTTAATGATTTTTTCAGACCTCCATTTTTAGTCATTTTTAATCATGTCCACACAACATCTCTAAGGTATATTAATGACATATTAAAATGTTGATTTTGGGTGGTCTTCCCCTTTAATTTGATAATGTCTCAAGGGCCAAATGAAATTACACGGCCGACCAAATGTGGCCCGCGGGCCAGAGTTTGACACCCATGCCTTACACCCATCTCTGCCAGTAGCACCTGTGTGTGTGTGTGTGTGTGTGTGTGTGTGTGTGTGGTGTGTGTGTGTGTGTGTCTGTGTGTCTGTGTGTGTGTGTGTGTGGTGTCTGTGTGTCTGTGTGTGTGTGTGTGTGTGTGTGTGTGTGTGTGTGTGTGTGTCTGTGTGTGTGTGGTGTGTGTGTGTGTGTGTTGTGTGTGTGTGTGTGTGTGTGTGTGTGCGTGCGTGCGTGCGTGCGTGCGTGCGTGCGTGCGTGCGTGCTGCGTGCGTGCGTGCGTGCGTGCGTGCGTGCGTGCGTGCGTGCGTGCGTGCGTGCGTGTGTTGTGTGTTGATGGTGGGTGGTAACAGCCCCCAGAAAATGAGCCTGAAACCGAACCCAGTAATATCTAACAGTCACAGAGTTGTCTCTGTGCTAAGCAGCATATTAATGTTTGAACATTTGGAAAGCAATAAGTGTGAATCCAAGAGAGTGTATAAATAAATATCTGCTGAACTGTGGGTGGCGTTAATGGAGGTGTAGATTCCCTAAAACCTTCTCATGTTAACACTGTCAGTACCAGCACTTTTTCATATTTTTTTAGGTAGCTAGTGCCAGCGATTTTCATCTAAAAGTCATATTTCATATTTCGGTCCATGTTTCCCGTCGGACAAGTTAGTTGGCGACACACTTCCGGTTCCGGGTTGGTCCGTCCCTTATTTTGGTCCGTTCTGAATGGAATATGCGGTCGCTGCTCGCTGCTGTTATCATGGGGATCGTATCAAACCAGCGACGGTAAGCGACGTAGAGAGACGTAGATCAACCTAAGAGGCATCGGTCATAACTATTATTTGATAACGATAAGCCTGACGTAGCTCTACTTCAAGGGCACAAAAAACTGTTAATGTAGGTGTAGATTCAGGAGGACTCTACAGCACTCAAACCTTCTCATGTTGAAAGGATCCCCGGCTAATAAGACAGATATGCCTTAACCACATCGGCCGACAGTGCCTCCAGGCTTGAAGATCCCCGCGCTGGTGGCCAAGTTTGGTACTGCAGGCGGGTGGAATTCATGTACGAACGCCCCGAGAGCACGCACGCTGGTTTGCTTTGTGCACGCGGACAGGGCAGTTTGTATTTAAGTTGTTTTCTGGATAAACCAGCGGTCCTCACGTCATATACTACCTCTCAAAACATAACGGATGTATTATATGACAGATAATAAGCTCACAGCAAATCCACAAGCTTGTTTTTTGATGCTGTTTAGTTTTTTTTTTCCTTTGCTCGTTCTCAACGGCGCTCGTTCATGAATCCTTTCTCTTCCCATAATCCCTTGCTTCAGGCGCGTTCATGGAGAAATACTTCCGCATTTGGACACCAAAATTTGGTGTCCTAATGCTGAAATAGGCGCACTTCTGGCGGTCTTCCGGGTGCTTCAAAACACCACTGAGCAACTTGTATTGAAATGAACGGCAAGGGGGCGGGGGCTATCGCTCCAGTCCACTCTCTCTATATTTTATAACTCTATGGTTAAGGCCTGTTTTCTGCTGGCTGGAGGCTATTTTCACACACACACACACACACACACACACACACACACACACACACACACACACACACACACACACACACACACACACACACACACACACACACACACACACCAGTGTGTGACACTTATGCAGTGAGCTGTAAACAAGCTCTCAGCCGAGGAGTTTGTAAACGTAATCAAAACTCACCCAGGGGTGAAATGAACACGCAGGCTTTTACAGTCAACCTGTCTGTTTCTATACTGTGTGTGTGTGAGTCAGGGGTGGATCTAGGCATGGGCATGGGGGGGCAATGCCCCCCTAAATGCCCAGTCTGCCCCCCCAAACACGATGCCATGCAAAAAAAACAAGATATTTCAAATTAAAGTGCTTCTATTTAAACTGATGTGAAACACTACTACTGCTACTAACTAACTACAGCTGTGTCACCACTAAACCAACAGCATTTCATCATTGAAAACAGAAAACTCTCTGAGTCAGACCTTTAGCTTTATGCATGCTGCGTGTCTGTTGCAACTGAAAATGTATGGGTGCGGCTTCATCGGCGATGAAGCCACCGCCATACCATTTTCTCTTGCCCCTCCAACATGTCCCCCCCCAAATGGGACATGTTACATCCACCCCTGCTGTGTGTGTGTGTGTTGTGTGTTGTGTGGTGTGTGTGTGTGTGTGTGTGTGTGTGTGTGTGTGTGTGTGTGTGTATGTGTGTGTGTGTGTGTGTGTGTGTGTGTGTGTGTGTGTGGTGTGTGTGTGTGTGTGTGTGTGTGTGTACGTGTGTGCGTGCGTGCGTGCGTACCATCTAGTCCAGCAGTGTATGACCATTGAGGAGTGTTACCTACAGGTTTGGTTTAGTTGCTAATGTGACGTCTTTGCTAACATCCCAAATACACCTGAATTGATGTTGTTTTTGTTGATACCATGTAGTCATGAGGAGGTTTTAATTTTGGAGGTGAGCTGTGTCTTTGATTTGTACACAAACCAGGGTTTTCAAGATAAAATTCTTTGGAATTCTGACTGGTGTATGGATGTACATGCCATATTGATATTCAGAATCCTGGAGCCAGTGGCGTGCACAGAGATTTTGAAGGACAGGTGCTCAAATGTTACCAGGAGGGCATCCCAGCCGTCCGGCGGTTAAAAACGCATAGATAACTGCATTTCAGCATCTACAAGTACAACTATTCAAACACATTAGGCTACTGCTATATAAAATGGTTTGAAGAAAATAAACACACAACAAGAGAATAATGGCTTCTTCTCCACTGACTGTATTTCAAACTCAAGTCCCTTAGAATAAGAGCAGATTCCACTCTCTCTATCCCTCTAAAACAGGCCATGACTCTTGTGGACAACAGCGCCATCTTCTGACACAAAGTGGTAGTTTTTTATTTTTATTTTTTGTATCGCTACAGTGTTGAGACAAGCGCTGTTTCTCAAATGTATTTTGCCTCGATCTCCATTCTTACATCTGTTCTGGGCTAGCCTCGGTCTCCACTAGTACATCTGTTCTGGGCTAGCCTCGGTCTCCAGACTTACATCTGTTCTGGGCTAGCCTCGGTCTCCACTAGTACATCTGTTCTGGGCTAGCCTCGGTCTCCACTAGTACATCTGTTCTGGGCTAGCCTCGGTCTCCACTAGTACATCTGTTCTGGGCTAGCCTCGTCTCCACTAGTACATCTGTTCTGGGCTAGCCTCGGTCTCCAGACTTACATCTGTTCTGGGCTAGCCTCGGTCTCCACTAGTACATCTGTTCTGGGCTAGCCTCGGTCTCCACTAGTACATCTGTTCTGGGCTAGCCTCGTCTCCACTAGTACATCTGTTCTGGGCTAGCCTCGTCTCCACTAGTACATCTGTTCTGGGCTAGCCTCGGTCTCCAGACTTACATCTGTTCTGGGCTAGCCTCAGTCTCCACTAGTACATCTGTTCTGGGCTAGCCTCGGTCTCCACTAGTACATCTGTTCTGGGCTAGCCTCGTCTCCACTAGTACATCTGTTCTGGGCTAGCCTCGGTCTCCACTAGTACATCTGTTCTGGGCTAGCCTCGGTCTCCAGACTTACATCTGTTCTGGGCTAGCCTCGTCTCCACTAGTACATCTGTTCTGGGCTAGCCTCGGTCTCCACTAGTACATCTGTTCTGGGCTAGCCTCGGTCTCCACTAGTACATCTGTTCTGGGCTAGCCTCGTCTCCACTAGTACATCTGTTCTGGGCTAGCCTCGTCTCCACTAGTACATCTGTTCTGGGCTAGCCTCGTCTCCACTAGTACATCTGTTCTGGGCTAGCCTCGGTCTCCACTAGTACATCTGTTCTGGGCTAGCCTCGGTCTCCACTAGTACATCTGTTCTGGGCTAGCCTCGGTCTCCACTAGTACATCTGTTCTGGGCTAGCCTCGGTCTCCACTAGTACATCTGTTCTGGGCTAGCCTCGGTCTCCACTAGTACATCTGTTCTGGGCTAGCCTCGGTCTCCACTAGTACATCTGTTCTGGCTAGCCTCGTCTCCAGACTTACATCTGTTCTGGCTAGCCTCGGTCTCCACTAGTACATCTGTTCTGGGCTAGCCTCGGTCTCCACTAGTACATCTGTTCTGGGCTAGCCTCGGTCTCCACTAGTACATCTGTTCTGGGCTAGCCTCGGTCTCCACTAGTACATCTGTTCTGGGCTAGCCTCGGTCTCCAGGCTTACATCTGTTCTGGCTAGCCTCGGTCCTCACTAGTACATCTGTTCTGGGCTAGCCTCGGTCTCCACTAGTACATCTGTTCTGGGCTAGCCTCGGTCTCCAGGCTTACATGCAACCCCAGAGAGACTATCAAAAGGCAGGGTTCCGTTTGTTAACCTCCTGGAAGTTGTTGTCATTTTTCAACCAATGGCGGCGCGGTACTCCTGAAAATGTAATACCCCACAGAAACATTTTATTTGTACTTGTTTTCTATTTCTATTTGTGCTCACAAAGCTGTTGTAAATGTTTATAACTGTTTTGTTTGTTGAATTCATTGTATGTGTGTCCTTGAGTGAACATGAACTCTCTGCTCTGTTTTAATTGTTTGTTGTAAAATTAAAGTTATTTGTGGAATCAAATAAAGAACTGCAATGTGTGTGTGTGTGTGTGTGTGTGTGTGTGTGTGTGTGTGTGTGGTGTGTGTGTGTGTGTGTGTGTGTGTGTGTGTGTGTGTGTGTTGTGTGTGTGTGTGTGTGTGTGTGTGTGTGTGTGTGCATACTACAGGTGGTCCAGGTGGTCCGTGCCGTGGACAAGGACCAAGGTGGACAGAACATCCCAGTCCACTTCAGCATCCCTCCTGAGTCTAGTTCTGCACTCAACTGAGCATCAGAGAGAGTGGAGGTACTGTCCTCTATATAATGTCCTCTATCTCCATCTAATGTAGGACCAGGGGCGGATCTAGGCATGGGCATGGGGGGGGGGGGGGGGGGGGGGGGGGGGGGGGGCAATGCCCCCTAAAATCCAAACACGATGGCATGCAAAACAACCCAAGATATTTCAAATTGAAGTGCTTCTATTTAAAATGATGTGAACCACTACTACTGCTACTAACTAACTACAGCTGTGTCACCACTAAACCAACAGCATTTCATCATTGAAAACAGAAAACTCTCTGAGTCAGACCTTTAGCTTTATGCATGCTGTGTGTCTGTTGCAACTTCAACAACAACTGATGTTATTATTGATGCTTTACTTGACTAATAAAAGTAATAGGCTAGGCTAGGTAGTTTCTGTTCTCTATAGAGCAGACTGGGTGGCTAGGCTAGCTAGTTTATTGTCTCCACCGTAAGGTGGTGACTGTTTGGTGCCCTGTCTGTCTGTCTGTGCACGCGTCCGTCCATGCACGGTCACCCTGCGGGTGACGTAACAGCATGGTGGTGATCACTGTTGGTGATCACCGTTAGGTGATGACTGTTTCCTACAGTCTCGCGAGATGTATCGCGCATCGCAAGACTTTTGCTGGTCCCTATTAAATCCCATTCATTTTATCGACTTTCGGCTTGAGAGTGGACTCACAGGGCTCCTCCATGCTCCTCCAGCAGCGCTAGCGCCCTGGAGCATAGGAGTGAACGGGAATATCCTAACTCTACCACTAGAAGGCTCTGGCTAGGCTATAGCTAGTGTAGTTAGACTTAGACTTTAGACTTTATTCGGTACAAACAGAATAAATAAAAACAATATTTTCACAATGCGGGAACAGTACGCAAACCTACAAGAGTATGCATACCATCCTCTAGATTCAAGGTACCGAAAGGGTAAAGGCGAAGTAAAAAGCTTATAGGATGCCTATCCCTAAATAAACATCATGTATAACAAATTAATAGTGACAGTGTCACAGTAGTAGTAGTTTGTTCTCTACAGAGCGGAATGCAGCTACATTTGAATAACAACGCCAGTTGAACACATTAATTAGCCAATGTTGATGGAGAAGCTGGACACTGGGCACGGAGGCTGATGATTGGCTGTATGTTTATTATCCTGTGTGGAGGGAGGTAGGCTGGGCAGACAGGGAGGCTGATAATTGGCTGTATGTTCAGTCACATGGTCTGGAGGCGACAGCTGCCCCAACAGGGAGGCTGGCTCTAGCTCCTCCCAGTGGGGGCTCCTGGCAACTGCGTTTAATACTGGCTCTAGCTCCTCCCAGTGGGGGCTCCTCGCTACTGCGTTTAATACATTTATAGGAAGGAAGGCTGGCTCTAGCTCCTCCCAGTGGGGGCTCCTCGCTACTGCGTTTAATACATTTATAGGAAGGAAGGCTGGCTCTAGCTCCTCCCCGTGGGGGCTCCTCGCTACTGCGTTTAATACATTTTTGGCAGAAACGCGTGTTGTTAGTATTATTAGCATTATTAGCATTATTAACAATACTTAGCATAGAATTACTTAGCATCATTAACTGTATTAACAGTATTTACCATTATTAGCATCATTAACATTATTAACAATACTTAGCAATATTAGCATTGTTAACAGTATTTACCATTATTAGCATCATTAACATTATTAACAATACTCTAACCCTAACCCATTATTAGCATTACTTTTTAGCCTTATTAACATTAATTAGCATATTGGCATTTGGCTACTTAACATAATTAGCATTACTTACTTAGCGTAATTTGCATTAATTAGCATTATCAACAATAATTAGCATTAGTCTCACTTAACAGTACTTAGCATTACTTGCTATTACTTGCTATAGCATTACTGCATCATCTGCTATTGAAAAATATCCGATCTAGAACCTCAAAGCGCGCCACTAGGTGGCGCGCTTTGAGGTTCTAGATCGGATATTTTTGAAAAAAATCTTTTTTCAGTTGAGAAAGGTTTAAGTCAGTCATTCCACTGTTCTCTCTGTGTGAGAGCAGATAATTGGCGACTAACTAACAGTGTGAGAAGAGGAGGTGGAATGAACTCAAAGACAAAACAATGCTAATTGGATTGTGACTGGCGCTGTGTGTGAACTGAATGTTAGTGCTGATGCCTTGTTTGTGTTTTCATTTGTGTATTTCCACTGTGCTGAAAACTCACCTGAAACAAGGCAGGAACTAGGCATGGGTCCCCCTAAATATCCTGACTGCCCACCCAAACATGATGCTGTGCAAAACAACCCAAATTTCAAAGACATTTCAAATTAAAGTGCTCATAATTAAAATGATTTGCTACTAACTAACTACAGCTGTGTCACCACTAAACCAACAGCATTTCATCATTGAAAACAGAAAACTCTCTGAGTCAGACCTTTAGCTTTATGCATGCTGCGTGTCTGTTGCAACTTCAACAACAACTGATGTTATTATTGATGCTTTACTTGACTAATAAAAAGTCCTGTAACTGAAAATGGTATGGGTGCGGCTTTGGCATCAAGCGCCATGGCATGAAGCTGCAAGCGCACCCATTTATGGTTACAGGACTTTTATTAGTCAAGTAAAGCATCAATAATAACATCAGTTGTTGTTGAAGTTGCAACAGACACGCAGCATGCATAAAGCTAAAGGTCTGACTCAGAGAGTTTTCTGTTTTTCAATGATGAAATGCTGTTGGTTTAGTGGTGACAAATGGACCCGCAGCGGTCCATTTGGTTCACCAGAGTTACACCTGGTTAACCAATTTTTCATCATTTAGTTGGGGACCACCTGGAACCCTCTCAAGGTCTACTGGTGGTCCCCGGACCACTGGTTGAAAACCACTGGTGTATCACACTACATTGATCCTATCAGTTGTTTATAAACAGTACTCAATAATATAAACAGAATCCTAGCTGATGTCGCACAAATTACAGGTTATATCAAAGTAAAATGACAGAGAGAGAGACGGAGAGACAGAGCTTAGAGTAAGACTGAATGTTCAAAGACCGACTTTTCATGGCGTAGTTGTTGTCAAGAACCCCCCCCCCCCCCCCCAAAAAAAATAAATAAATAATAAATAAAAAAAATAAATGCGTTTTTAATGTCACAATACCTTTAAAGGTAGGGGAAGTGATTTCACTTTTGTCAGATATCACCCCCCCAAAAAAAATCTGTTAAAATGCTCTATTATAAGGTGTGCAGAGTTTCCCCCCTCCCCCACGTTAGAGGAGCTAATAAAAGTTCCCCAGGTGGAGGGTGAATTCTCCTCCAATCAGGATGGAGCAGCAGGTTCACATAGTGTAGCTACTCTTGGGCGCCCCTAGTGCACCAGGCTGGTAGTACACCATGAATTTCAAATCACTTCCCTTAGCTTTAAAACCTTTCAGGCCGGGAATCCATATTTGGATTCTGTACAGTATGTACAGTAATCCCATAATTAACTCTATTTGATGCTGAAATATACATATTTCAGGTTTTTTCAAAAACCTTAGGTCAGGCCTAAATGGGTAAACATATGCACTTTAATTTGAAATATCCTCGGTTGTTTTGCATGCCATCGTGTTTGGTGGGGCAGTGTGCTGGGCATTTAGGGGGGGATTGCCTCCCCCCCCCCCCCCCCCCCCATGCTCATGCCTAGATCCGCCCCTGGTGTACAAGGACACATCGAGGCTGGCGTCACATCCGGTCTGATACAAAGAATGTTCTTAATATTGTTAGTGGTGTAATTAACTACAGCTGACAGCTGTGTATAATTGTTTGTAATTAGACTGCTGGTACTTCATATATACAGTATATATAGAGCTCACTTCCTGTTGTCTTGTCACAACACTGATGAATCAGACTGTCTGTTGTTCTGCTCAACCGAAGTAAATAAATAAATCATGTGAAAAGGGACATTTCATCTCTTTTGTATTATCCATATGGGAAAAAAAACATATACGCAAACTCTGTAAAGTTTCACCTTGGCTTTCATACAAGCCACCTTACAAGAAAACTAATATGGATCTTATACAGTATGCTTTGTATGTCATATTTAATTCTTATGAATCACAAAATTATATATGTTTTATATATGTTTCAAAATGCTATGGATTTTATATTAACTGTATTGTCTTATAATATGAGGATTGCATGAAAGGTGTCACTTTCAAGAGTTCACATATAACTTTTTTTTCCATATGGGTATACTAGTGCAGAGGTGGATCTAGGCATGGGCATGGGGGGGGCAATGACCCCCTAAATGCCAGTCTGCCCCCCCCCCCCCCCCCCCCCAAACACGATGGCATGCAAACAAACCCAAGATATTTCAAATTAAAATGCTCATATTTAAAATGATTTGAAACACTACTACTGCTACTAACTAACTACAGCTGTGTCACCACTAAACTAGCCTGGTCTAACCCGCAATGATTTTGGACTTGGGGAAGGCCAAAATCACCCCGAAGGTTGACTCCTCCCCTGTTCTACGTCACATCATTTAGAGCCACGCCCACCCCGGAAGGTTGACTCCCCCCTCTGTTCTACGTCACATCATTTAGAGCCACGCCCACCCCGGAAGGTTGACTCCTCCCTCTGTTCTACGTCACATCATTTAGAGCCACGCCCACCCCGGAAGGTTGACTCCTCCCTCTGTTCTACGTCACATCATTTAGAGCCACGCCCACCCCGGAAGGTTGACTCCTCCCTCTGTTCTACGTCACATCATTTAGAGCCACGCCCACCCCGGAAGGTTGACTCCTCCCTCTGTTCTACGTCACATCATTTAGAGCCACGCCCACCCCGGAAGGTTGACTCCTCCCTCTGTTCTACGTCACATCATTTAGAGCCACGCCCACCCCGGAAGCTTGACTCCTCCCTCTGTTCTACGTCACATCATTTAGAGCCACGCCCACCCCGGAAGCTTGACTCCTCCCTCTGTTCTACGTCACATCATTTAGAGCCACGCCCACCCCGGAAGGTTGACTCCTCCCTCTGTTCTACGTCACATCATTTAGAGCCACGCCCACCCCGGAAGGTTGACTCCTCCCTCAAGGCCACTGTGTGTAACAAGTTAGTCCAGGCTTTCCGTTTTCGCGCAACGCGAACGAAAATGAAAGCCTGGGTGTCGAGGCTACCACTAAACCAACAGCATTTCTGATGGAATGGACCACCATTCAAGGACATTTTAAGATTTCCTTTGATTCTGTCCATGACCATTAATCTTCTAGTTGTGTAGATTAGGACTAATTCACATGATGAATATATTAACTGGAGACCACCTGGAAACTAACCCCGCAGCTTTCTTCACTTTTAAATTTTGGCCCACTCTATGTTTGAGTTTGACAGCCCTGGTTTTTCCCCACCAGGTGTGACAGCCAGCCTGGTCCTCCAGTCGTCCCTGCAGCCCCTCCTGGGGGGGGCCCTAGGGGGGTCCCTAGGGGGGTCCCTGGCCCCCTCCTCCTCCCTGCTGACCCTGTATGTTCCCGTGGTTCTGAGGGACGGAGC
>CM076979.1:5359918-5362418 GCA_039105355.1 Benthosema pterotum
ACTGTTATACTAGTGATCTACTGTTATACTAGTGATCTACTGTTATACTAGGATCTACTGTCACTGTTATACCAGTGATCTACTGTTATACTAGTGATCTACTGTTATACTAGTGATCTACTGTTATACTAGTGATCTACTGTTATACTAGTGATCTACTGTTATACTAGTGATCTACTGTTATACTAGTGATCTACTGTTATACTAGTGATCTACTGTCACTGTTATACCAGTGATCTACTGTTAAACTAGTGATCTACTGTTATACTAGTGATCTACTGTTATACTAGTGATCTACTGTTATACTAGTGATCTACTGTTATACTAGTGATCTACTGTTATACTAGTGATCTACTGTTATACTAGTGATCTACTGTCACTGTTATACTAGTGATCTACTGTCACTGTTATACTAGTGATCTACTGTCACTGTTACACTAGTGATCTACTGTCACTGTTACACTAGTGATCTACTGTCACTGTTACACTAGTGATCTACTGTCACTGTTATACTAGTGATCTACTGTTATACTAGTGATCTACTGTTATACTAGTGATCTACTGTTATACTAGTGATCTACTTTTATACTAGTGATCTACTGTTATACTAGTGATCTACTGTTATACTAGTGATCTACTGTCACTGTTACACTAGTGATCTACTGTCACACTAGTGATCTACTGTCACTGTTATACTAGTGATCTACTGTTATACTAGTGATCTACTGTTATACTAGTGATCTACTGTCACTGTTATACTAGTGATCTACTGTTATACTAGTGATCTACTGTCACTGTTATACTAGTGATCTACTGTTATACTAGTGATCTACTGTTATACTAGTGATCTACTGTCACTGTTATACTAGTGATCTACTGTTATACTAGTGATCTACTGTTATACTAGTGATCTACTGTCACTGTTATACTAGTGATGTACTGTTATACTAGTGATCTACTGTCACTGTTATACTAGTGATCTACTGTTATACTAGTGATCTACTGTTATACTAGTGATCTACTGTTATACTAGTGATCTACTTTTATACTAGTGATCTACTGTTATACTAGTGATCTACTGTTATACTAGTGATCTACTGTTATACTAGTGATCTACTGTTATACTAGTGATCTACTTTTATACTAGTGATCTACTGTTATACTAGTGATCTACTGTTATACTAGTGATCTACTGTCACTGTTACACTAGTGATCTACTGTCACACTAGTGATCTACTGTCACTGTTATACTAGTGATCTACTGTTATACTAGTGATCTACTGTTATACTAGTGATCTACTGTTATACTAGTGATCTACTGTTATACTAGTGATCTACTGTTATACTAGTGATCTACTGTTATACTAGTGATCTACTGTTATACTAGTGATCTACTGTTATACTAGTGATCTACTGTTATACTAGTGATCTACTGTCACTGTTATACTAGTGATCTACTGTTATACTAGTGATCTACTGTTATACTAGTGATCTACTGTTATACTAGTGATCTACTGTCACTGTTATACTAGTGATCTACTGTTATACTAGTGATCTACTGTTATACTAGTGATCTACTGTCACTGTTATACTAGTGATCTACTGTTATACTAGTGATCTACTGTTATACTAGTGATCTACTGTCACTGTTATACTAGTGATGTACTGTTATACTAGTGATCTACTGTCACTGTTATACTAGTGATCTACTGTTATACTAGTGATCTACTGTTATACTAGTGATCTACTGTTATACTAGTGATCTACTTTTATACTAGTGATCTACTGTTATACTAGTGATCTACTGTTATACTAGTGATCTACTGTTATACTAGTGATCTACTGTTATACTAGTGATCTACTGTTATACTAGTGATCTACTGTTATACTAGTGATCTACTGTTATACTAGTGATCTACTGTTATACTAGTGATCTACTGTCACTGTTATACTAGTGATCTACTGTTATACTAGTGATCTACTGTTATACTAGTGATCTACTGTCACTGTTATACTAGTGATCTACTGTTATACTAGTGATCTGCTGTCACTGTTATACTAGTGATCTACTGTTATACTAGTGATCTACTGTTATACCAGTGATCTACTGTCACTATTGAAAACAGAAAACTCTCTGAGTCAGACCTTTAGCTTTATGCATGCTGCGTGTCTGTTGCAACTTCAACAACAACTGATGTTATTATTGATGCTTTACCTGACTAATAAAAGTCCTGTACAAGATATAAATCTTGTTGGTCACAGAGCTAAGAATTTACATGAAAATGGTATGGGTGCGTCTTCATCGCACGGGCGATGAAGTCGCACCCATACCGATGAAGCCGCACCCATACCGTTTTCGCCTGCCCCCCGCAATTGGGAAATGTTACATCCGATTCCGGGACTGTTTTGAACATGTATTGTATGTCATTTCAGAGCCAGCTGACGGTCAGCCTGGTGAGGGTCTGGGTCTGGTGCGGACCCGTCCCACAGACGTTCCCTT
>CM076979.1:5367418-5395079 GCA_039105355.1 Benthosema pterotum
AGCAGATCTACAAGCTCATAGCGCGCCACCGAGTGGCGCGCTATGAGCTTGTATCTCTGCTATTTTTGAAAAATCGTGAAAACGTGGTGAAATCTTTGAATATTATGTTATTCAGAAACTAGACAGGACACAACTGGTTAATGTGTCACTGTTGTGTCTGTGCTTGTCTCTGATGTTTCATGTATGGCTGTTGTAGCGGTGTTTTTTCTCTTGTGGACAATAACGTTTACGTTGCCCCTTGACCCCTTCCCCCCTCCCCAGACGCTGCACAACGTGGATGAGGATGTGGACACTGACTCCTCCTCTCTGGACCCCTCCTCATCTCTGCTCTCCTCGGAGCGGACCACGGCGAACGACGGAGGATCCTCGTCCGCCGCTAGCTGCCAGGCGGACGCCGCCAGCGGCAAGACGTACGGCGCAGGAGAGGGCCGGGACACCTACAGCATCATCGGCTCCTTGAACCGCGGCCGAGGGATGGTCAACGGTTCGAACCCCAACGGAGGAGGAGCAGGAGGAGGAGTAGGAGGAGCGCAGCAGGTCCTGGACCTGTACAGACTAGGGATGAGAGACCAGACCCAGGCCCTGCCTGGGGCCATGCTGCAGGGCTACGGCCGGGGCTGGGGTACGTCCTCGGGGGGCCTAGCGGAGCCGGCAGGCAGCCGGGGCTGGGGTACGGCCTCGGGGGGCCTAGCGGAGCCGGCAGCATGCAGCTCCCTCCTGCCCCTGCGCATGGAAGACTTCCTGAAGTTCCGCCTGGACCGCGTGACCTTCGACCTCTCGCAGCCGCCCTACGATTCGCTGCAGACCTACGAGTTCGAGGGTCGCGGCGGAGACGAGTCCAGAGCCGAGTCTCTGAGCTCCCTGGAGAGCGAGGAGGGGGAGGGGGAGGTGGGGGGAGGGGCGGGGGGAGGAACCGGGGGAGGAGCCATGGACGAACTGAACCAGAAGTTCCAACGCCTGGTGGAGATCATCAAAGAGAGAGAACGAGAGAAGGAGGAGGAGAGGGGGGAGGAGAGGGGGGAGGTGGGGGGTGGGGAGGAGGTTGCGGTGCCTCCGGTGGGAGGGTCGGGACGTTTGGCGCCTCCGGTGGGAGGGTCGGGACGTTCGGGGGACGAGGACAACGAGGAGGAGGAGAAAGCGACGGTCGCCGTTGCGTGCAAACAGGACGATGTTTCCTCACGCGAAGAGGAAGACCAGCAGCTGCTGAGCAGATGGGATTTCTAGACACAACCCTCTACACCCAGGGGGTTTTCAACCTTTTTCATACCAGGGCCCACTATTTATTCAGAATTTGAGCCACAGAGGAGGACCACCATTTGATGACATGTTTTTAGCCCCACAGACCCCAAAACTTAAAGATTTATTTTGCTTTTGTCCACAATTCCAGGCTGGATTTGGGGAAACCAAACAGTCCAACATACAGATCAAAATGACCATTAATCTTCTACATTCTCTAGTTGTGTAGACTTGGGATAATTCACATGATGGAAATAGACCCTCACGGGTCCATTTGGTATCATTTTACACTCTCGAGAGTTAAATTATATTTAAAACATTTGAATGACTTAATTTTCAAAAATTAGTTTAGATTAAAAAAATCTAATTACACAGTTAGACAATGTAGAAGAATTGTTATTGTGACCAACGTTTCGCCAGTTTATCTCTCCTAAATTGTGGACACAGACTTGAAAATCCTTAGTTTTGGGGTCCGGGAGACTATAAACGCAACATCAAAAGGTGGTCCTCCGTGGCTAAAGTGCAAAATAAATAGTGGGCCCTGGTATGGGAAAAGGTTGAAAACCACTGGCCTACACAACCTCTCCACTCCATTGCACCCCCTCTCCCCCTCCCCCAGATGAATTATTCATTGTTAGGATTCAATCTGGACGTTTACAAAACCATCCCATCTCCATAGTGACTCAGAGTGTACAGCCCGTAATGTGAAACTCTTTCCCCCGTTGGTGCGCTCACAGAGCTGTGATGGCCTTTCAGACGAGGAGCGATAAAATAAAACATCACTAGTAAGGAGGCCACGGTGGTTAAGTGCTGTCGCCTCACAGCTAGAAAGGTCCTGGGTTCAATTCTCGCAGGTCTGACCTAACTAGGAATGAGTTTGGCTTGGGGGGGGGCAGTGTTGGGCAGTAACTAATTTTAGATTACATATTACTGTAATATTATTACTTTTGCTCCAAAAAGTAAAGTAAGGAGATTACTCTGCAAAAATGGGTAATAAGTAACGCATTACTTTGCAAGTAACGCCAAGTTACTTTTTTAAAATGAGCTTGTTGTTGCATGCAAAAATAGAACAGATTTACAAGCTATCGACAGGTACTGTAACAACAGAGATGTGCACTAGATTGTAGATCCAGTCCACACGCTGCATCCTGCACACAGTTATGTACACTACAAATCACTTGCTGCTTTATTTTTAAATACAAGGCCTCAACTGTCTTTGAAAACAATTGTGAAAAAGTTTAAAAAGTCAAAGAGACAGATTTTGTTGGCTTTGTTTTCAGGTGCAGTTTGTGGGATTGGAGACTATTATTATTCCAATAAATTGGATTCAGTTCTAAAAAGAGCTTGCTAAACAGATTATGTTGTACATCTCTATTTTTTCGGTGTTGAGAACTTGGGAAAGTAATAACGTAATATGTAATATATTACTCTTCGATTCCAGTAATAAGTAAAGTAATGATATTACTTTGTCTAAGGAGTAACGAGTAAAGTAAAGAAGTTACTTTCCTAAGTAATATTGACAACACTGGGGGGGGGGGGGGCTGCCTCAGATCTGATTGGATCTCACTAACGTGTCGTCAAGTACGTCACATCATTTGGAGCCACACCCACCCGGAAAGGTTGACTCCTCCCACGTCTAGGCCACCGTGGCTAATGATTTAGTCCAGGCGTTCCCTTTTCGCCCAACGCAGAGTGTCTCCTCCACGATACCCTCACAAAAACATGCAGTAATCCTGGGCTCTAAACTGCCTCCCCCTGGCCAGCCGGGGCGCCTGATGGAGGGGACAGGAACTGGGTTGGATGACGTGATGTTGACGTAATTAACAGAGCTGCATAAAAATCTCTGGTCGCTCGCTCTGCTTAGGCACAAGTAGTCCATGTGCTACTTGCGTGCAACGCGGCACTCTACTGAGTGCAGTTCGAGTTTACAATGATATGAGACCTGTGTGTGTGTGTTTTTTTCGCAGTGGTTCGACAACGTGAGTGACATATTTTTCCGTGAGTGAGTGTTCGTTTCACGCACACCTCCACAACTCACCTACACCTGGATTCTGTTCAGCTTTTCTTTTTCTCTCTCTCACGTTATTATCGCCTCCCTCTTTAGCAGACCTGGTGCAGAGCGGACGTTGTGTTTATCGCTCCTGGTCTGAAAGGCCCTTTCCTTCACTGTGTGAGAGAGAGGCCTGCGTTTATCGCTCCTGGTCTGAAAGGCCCTTTCCTTCACTGTGTGAGAGGCCTGCGTATCGCTCCTGGTCTGAAAGGCCCTTTCCTTCACTGTGTGAGAGAGAGGCCTGCGTTTATCGCTCCTGGTCTGAAAGGCCCTTTCCTTCACTGTGTTAGAGAGGCCTGCGTTTATCGCTCCTGGTCTGAAAGGCCCTTTCCTTCACTGTGTGAGAGAGGCCTGCGTTTATCGCTCCTGGTCTGAAAGGCCCTTTCCTTCACTGTGTGAGAGAGGCCTGCGTTTATCGCTCTGGTCTGAAAGGCCCTTTCCTTCACTGTGTGAGAGAGGCCTGCGTTTATCGCTCCTGGTCTGAAAGGCCCTTTCCTTCACTATGTGTGAGAGGCGTGTGCGGCCGAGTGCAATAACACGCTCTGACACGGTTCTTTGACACTTAAAGAAAAAATATCTCTGAGATCTAACCTGACGGTTCCAGACTGAGCATTTTTTGAAAATAAGACATGAAGAGACTATTGCAGACTATTGCAGTTTAACCAGCGACGGGGGAGCTGAATATATACTGTCTGATGGAATCTGTGATGTTGTGTTTCTCTCTCCCACTCCCAGCTCTCTGGGAAAGCAGACCTGGCCAGGGCCGGATTTAGCCAGCCCTACTAGGGTGGGCTGGAAGAATGGCAGGGTGTAATATGGGCAACTCCAAGGTTTTTTATTTATATGAAACAGTGGTTTTCAACCTTTTTGACACCAGGGCCCACTATTATCTATTCGGCATTTGAGCCACAGACCACCGTCTGATGACATTTTAGCCCCACAGACCCCAAAACTAAAGATTTGTTTTGCTTTTGTCCACAATTCCATCCAGGCTGGATTTGGGGGAAACCAAACAGTCCAACATACAGATCAAAATGACCATTAATCTTCTACATTCTCTAGTTGTGTAGACTTGGGATAATTCACATGATGAATATTTTAACTCTTGAGAGTGTAAACATGAAACCAAATGGACCCGCAAGGGTCCATTTGGTTTCATGTTTACGCTCTCAAAGAGTTACATCTAGTTAACCAACGTTCCACCCTTTAGCCTGGGGACCACCTGGACCCCAGACCAGAAAACCACTGATATTCCCTTTCATTGGGTGGGCATACAGGATGCTCTGTGGGCTCTGCCCCCCCCTCTAGATCCGGCCCTGGACTTGGCACTGGATGGACAGAATAGAACATAACGTCCACGGCTTTAAGCCAGCGGGTCACGATCAATACGCACCTGGTAAAGGAACCTCCGCTGTGCGTATAAAAAGAAGAAAGGAAAAAAAAAAGTGTGTTTGGGGAAAAAAAAATCTGTCACTTTCACAGTGTTGCTGTAACCGATATTAATAATGCACTTAGGCTTTTTTTTTCTTTCCTAAGCTAAAAAGTTATGAAAAATTCACTTTCTGAAATATTGATTTGCGAGGCCCTGAAAGCTGCACATTGTTGGAAAAATAGGCCGTCCTCCTGAAATATTGAGTGGAACGGTGATATGTAATATTGATAGTTTAACTCTTTCTGTACTGAACGCGTTTTGGTGTTACAATTAAGCTATTGAAAAATATCAGATCAACAAGCTCACAGCACGCCACTCTACCGAGTGGCGCGCTGTGAGCTTGTAGCTCTGATATTTTTTTTAAAAATTGTGAAAATGTGATGCAAATCTTGAATATATATTCTTTCGGAAGCAAATATTTTGAACTCAAATCGTGGCTTCTGTGGGATCAGTAGAACAACATGTTTTCCGCAGCCAAATATAGATAATATAGATAATATAGATAATTCTGGTGGTCCTTGGCATGAAATATGTTGAGCATCACTGACACAGGAACATAGATTTTACAGAAAAAACTAGAATCTGTAAGAAACTAGAATCAAAAACAGAAACTAGAAACTAGAATCTAGTGTCAGAAACTACAATCAGGTGTCAAACAGAATATATTCTTACATTTGCGCATCATTTAAACAATTTTTCCCCCAAAAAAAATCATATCTACAAGCTCATATCGTGCCACTCGGTGGCACGCTGTAAGCTTGTAGATCTGATATTGTTCAATAGCTAAATTGTAACATAATGCGTTGAACACCAAAACGCGTTTAGTCCAGAACCGGTTAATAGGGCACTCTCTCACTCAAAAAACACTGGCGGATCTCACACACAGATTCTCTTTTTTTATATATACATGTGAATTAGAATTGCTAATGTGAGTCAAATCATTTGTAAAAAGGAAAAAGGGGCCACACACTGTATGCATCATATAGTATGATATATTTATAGTGCTATAGTTTTGGCACTGACACAGACACTGTTCTCAGACTGATGGTTAATATTATTAAAGCTGTGTGTGTGTGTGTGTGTGTGTGTGTGTGTGTGTGTGTGTGTGTGTGTGTGTGTGTGTGTGTGTGTGTGTGTGTGTGTTGCGTGTGCGTGTGTGTGTGTGTGCGTGCGCGCGTACGTGCGTGTGTGCGTGTGTTTTTGCTACATTGTGGGGACCTACAATCTGACAACACACTGACCTCTTGGGGACCTCAATTTGAGGATTATCATTATCAACTCGATAGAAAAAGCATTGCTGATATGCCTGGTAAGATTTTAAAGAAGTCCCCACCGGCCCCCACCAGGATTATCATTTAAATCGATAGAAAAATAATTGCTGATATGCAATACGCATCATCTTGCAACTGCAAGATGAGGTCCCCATGTGGACCGACCCAGACGGATCTGGGGAAAAAGTATTGAATTTTGCTAATTGAACTTTATATTCTCTTTTCAGATTTGTTTCTGGTCATACCTGAGTTTCTTTTTTCCCCAGGGCTGTAGCATGTCTAGAAAGGGGTGTCCCCACTCCCCACATGGGAGGATACAGTCATGGGTCTCCACCATGTAGCAAAAACAACACTGCAAAAAAACTCTGAACTAAGGAAGTCTTGTAATCTTAAATCTAGACTTAAAATATGATTGCTCTTGTTTTAAGGAGGATATACTAACTAAGAGAAAATTCTATAAGATTATCAACCTTGTTTTTAGAACATATTTCTTATTACAAGAATTCTTACCAAGTACAATTCACTTACCACACGGATAGATTATTTCAAAAGTCAAATTCAAAAGTCGTATTATTTGTCACTATGTTACGGCAGTGAAATTTGTTCTCTGCTTTTGAGCCATCACTTGGAGCGGTGAGCTCCAAGGAGCGGTGAGCTGTGGCTTGCCACGCTCGGGAATCGCTCAGGAAAGGCTGATTTTGACCCCCAATCCATCCCTTTGATGCTGAGTGCCAAGCAGGGAGGCATTGGGTCCCAATCCATCCCTTTGATGCTGAGTGCCAAGCAGGGAGGCATTGGGTCCCATTCTTTGGTATGACCCGACCGGGAATCGAACCCCGGCCTCCCAGTTCCAGGCGGGCACTCTAACCACAATGCCACTGTTCTGGCCGCTTGTTCCTAGTGTAATAGTACTAGAAACAAGTGAAATAATCTGTCTGTGGGGTGAGTGAATTGTACTTGGTAAGAATTCTTGTAGATTTAAGATCACAAGAATTGCTTAGTTCAGAGTTTTTTTGCAGTGAAGTATGTGCGTGCGTGCGTGTGTGTGTGTGTGTGTGTGTGTGTGTGTGTGTGTGTGTGTGTGTGTGCGGTCACCCAGCAGGTCCCTACACACCACATCAGAGCATCAAAGTCAACTCAACCAACTGCTGCTGCTAAAGGTGCAAAATGGTGATGATTCACCAAAATTATATCATCGAATCTCTCAAATACTACCTGGACCTCTTTGGTCGGTTTGGACGTGACGACTAGTAAAATACTGATAAACCCAAGAAGGACTTCTAGTCTGAAATGAAATAAATTAGAACTGTTTTCCATACTGGATTTGCATTGAACGATTTGAATATTATGTAGATGAGATCCATGATGACCTGGAGGTTTCAGTGATTGTTGTTGTTCTCTGGTTGGTGAAAACAAACATCATGGAGGTTGACAGATATGTCCCTCATGAAAAAAAAAAACACTGTTGAATCACTAATCATTCAATAGTGTTATTCGATTGAGTAGTGATTTTTGTAGTAAAATGTAGAGAAATGTCCCGTTTCACTACTTAAAGGGGAATTCATTATATAGTATATCTTTAGAGATGTTGTGTGGACATGATGAGATATATATTTCAACTTAATGTACAACTTTCTAAATAATAATAATAAAAAATATGGGTAAATATCATGATAATAATAATCTATGGGTGGCTTTAAACCTAGGATGGTGTCATGTCTAAGTTTTAGGATTCCACCCATTAAAAATGGGTGGAATTCGAAAATGTGTGTGGGAAAGTGTAGCAAGCTACAACCCTTGTTACTCGAAACAAGTAGTGTAGCTTCACTACAAGCTACTCCCAGAACAAATCTAGTAAGCTACACTACAAGCTACGGGAAATTTTAGTTAAGCTATGTAGCTTAGCTACTTGTAACAAGTTACTGCTCATCACTGGTAGTGAAACAGGACATTTCTCTACATTTTACTATACAAATCACTACTCATCGCAATAGCAAAAACCCTATTGAATGAGTAGTGATTCAATAGTGTTTTTTTTCATCAGTGGTTGTAGTTTTGACGCGTGGCTGCTGTTGGCTCTCTGGGAATTCATTAAATGTTATTTATTTCCTGTCTTCTTTATACCTCTGTGTTGAATACAGATCCTCCATCAGCCAACGGTTCGAGTCCCTGTCTCTGTTTGTCATCTGTTTAACCCATTGTGTCCTGATCAAATTGTAGTTCCTGATTCTAGACTCTAGTTCACAGCACTAGATTCTAGTTCCTCATGCTAGATTCTAGTCCCCCATGGTAGATTCTAGTTCCTCTCAGTAGATTGTAGTTTCTGAAGTTAGATTCCAGTTTGTGACACTAAATTCTAGTCCCTGGCGCGAGGTTCTAGTTTTTCTGGAAAAATCTCTTTCTGTGTCAGTGATGCTTAACATATTTCATAGGAAGGACCCCCAGAAATATCTATTATTTATCTGCAGAACCTCATCTAAAAACATGTTGTTCTAGGGGATCCCCCAGAAGCAAAGATTTGAGTTAAAAATGTTTGCTTCCGAAATAATGTATTCAAAGATTTGCACCACATTTTCACAATGTTTCAAAAATAGCAGAACTACAAGCTCATATCGCGCCACTCGGTGGCGCGATATGAGCTTGTAGATCTGCTATTTTTCAACAGCTAAAACACCAAAACGCGTTCAGTACAGAAAAGGGTTAACACTCCTGTTTACACTGCTGTCACTCACAGCCCCTGGAGGGAAAAAACTATGAATATTCATACATCATTAAATATGTAAACACGCTGTGATTCTCTGACAAATACAGAGGCATTATTTGAAGACGCATACCGTACATATCAGTGGTTTTCAACCAGTGGTCCGGGGACCACCAGTGGTCCTTGAGAGGGTTCCAGGTGGTCCCCATCCAGGCTATAAGTTGGTTAACCAGGTGAAAAGCTGGTTATCCAGGTTTAACTCTCTGAGAGTGTAAAAATGAATTGCGGGTCCATTTGGTTTCATTTTTACACTCTCAAAGAGTTAAAATATTCATCATGTGAATTAGCACCACTTAATTACCAATGTTTGCCTGTTTTGTTTGTGAAAATCCAGTCTGGAATTGTGGGCAAAAAACATAAATAAATCATTAGTTCTGGGGTCTGTGGGGCTAAATTGTTATCAAATAGTGGTCCTCCTCCGTGGCTCAAATCTTGAACAGATAGTGGGCCCCTGGTATCAAAATGGTTGAAACCCACTGGTATGATATATGGACCAACACACACTGACATGAACACGGTGAATTCACACATGCATTGATGGACCAAATGTAATGACATTGAATGGAAAAGTAAACCTTTTTTTTTCCTGCAACAGAAGCAAATTCACCATCTCTCACCGTCTCTCTGTCTCTCCAACATCCTTCAGCATCCCGGGTATCTGTGACGCTCCTCTTGATTTTTTTTTATTTTTTGAAAAATATTTTATTTATGCTAATTAATTAATGAATTAATTAATTATAATAGATTCAAAAAAAACATTTTGGGGGGATATCTTTTAATATAATGAATGTACATGTAATTGACATTTTAATAATCACAAAAATATATTTATTGCAGTCATTTTACACTTTTATTAGGGTTAAAGGCTAAAGGTCAAAGGTTAAAAATCATCAAAAATTGCACTAAGTCCAGAGATTAATTGAAGAGGCTAATTGCAGCCTCTGTGGGGGGATTGTATTGTATTGTTATGCAAATATCATTACCAATTTCAATGAAATTCTAAACAATCAACCTCAACCATGACATTTATGTGAAAAAAATAACAACAATAAAAAAAAGTGATAACATTTTTTAAAATAATTAAAGGGTTGCTAAAAAGACAACACTGGGCCTTAGGGTTAAATAACATATTACTTTAACTTAAATTAATTACTTTATTATAATTACTTATTATTTTATTAATAACATTGTAGTATTTTGTCCACAATTCCAGGCTGGATTTGGGGAAACCAAACAGTCCAACATACAGATCAAAATGACCATTAATCTTCTACATTCTCTAGTTGTGTAGACTTGAGATAATTTACATGAAGAATATTTTGAGAGCGTTCTGGTTAACCAACTTAGCTGGGGACCACCTGGAACCATCTCATGGTCCGGGGACTGTTGTAGCATTACTGTCTGGATGTTATATTGAAAGAGGAATCAAATGGGACTAATAGTTGAATCACAACCAGCTGTGTTTGGAGTGTGACAACGAACGCAGTGGGCTGAATTTCTATCATCTTTTATTACTCTTATAGTGAATACGTCTTCATGCACCGCATTATCATTTCAGGAAGTAATTAAAATTTCATTTTATGGATATAAAAATACACAAAACTAAAGTTCCCTCCTTTTTGCATGGATTGTTGGGTATATTAAGGACCACAGATGGTCTCCTACTGGCTGAGTGGTCCAGGTGGTCCATGCCACCAGTTTGATAAACATTTACAAAAAATAAACACATTTTAAAAAAGTAACATATCTTTTTATCCGAGATTCTTTCATTTTTTTTCAAATCCAGGCATATTTTGGACACAGTTCGAATGGTGATTAATCATGATTAAATTAATTTCGAAGCTATGATTAACCTGATTTTTTTAATCATGCAACATCCCTAATATAACATGACTGACCACATATGTTGATGTAAAAGTGTGTTAAAAACAGGCTATTTTTCATTTCATTACAGCCAGGGTCCATTTGGTTCCACTGTGGATCATAAATGATGCTCACCTTTTTTTTTTCTTTCAAGGCTGGAGAAATTCAATGTTAATCATCCTGCTGAAAGCATCTATTCATCATTAAACCCATTTTCAACATTTTACAATGTCATTAATAGTGTATATTATATTGTGTAGACATGGCAAAAAGCCCGCTATCATTTTGAAAAGTGTTGTTTTTAATAGTTTAATAAGGCAAAGAAGTTGAGGGATAAGGGGTTTAGTGGTGACGAAAATCTAGGCCAATATGTACGACTTGAAAGCCACTGATTGGTGATATCACACTGGGAAGAGAGAGCGGTGGTGACGACTCTCCATCCACCAGCAGCAGCATGAGGTCACGTAGAATAGAACAGAAGATGAATCACAGAATGAAATAAAAAGTGAATTATGTTAATGTAATCACTATTAGAGCGGTCTCACAGCATCACAGCAACCAGCTGAGGTTCCATTCAATGAGGGGAATTCTCACATAATCACATTTTAAACCGTTTTATTACGGAACACAGACTCACACAACGCAGGATGGAGCTATGTATATAATTACAGTATTATATCGCCGGCATGGTTTTAATATAATCTGAATTAAAATTGATTATAAAACAATTATTTCCATCGGTCCGGTCCAGTCCGTGCTCTGTGTGGAGATGAGAGCAGAGCTGCTGTTCACACAGCGCCACACTGACCCCTACTGGCCGGAGCAGGTAGTGCATGTGTTGGACATCCTAGTGCAGAAGGGTTTTCAACCTTTTTGACAACAGGGACCACCATTTATTCAGCATTTGAGCCACGGACCACCATTTGATGACATTTAGCCCCAAAGACCTAAAACTAAAGAATTCTATTGGTTTTGTCCACAATTCCAGGCTGGATTTTGCAAACAAAACAGTGTAGTAGACTTCTTCGGTAAATACTGCCTCGGGGATGATGGATATTTTAACTCTTGAGAGTGTAAAAATGAAACCAAATGGACTCGCAAGGGTCCATTTGGTTTCATTTTTACACTCTCAAGAGTTACATCTGGTTAACCAACTTTCCATCATTTAGCCTGGGGACCACCTGAAACCCTCTCAGGGACCACTGGTTGAAAACCCCTGTCCTAGTCAACAGCAGTGAATGGAGGGCTAGACAGCCGACAGCAGGCCTGCTATGGGGGAATTCAGAATTTTAGCCCATTTTATGATTGTAGAAAAGTCCAATAGTAGCCTATCAGATTTTGGAACAAATCCTATTGGATTTCCAATAGGATTCCTATAAGAATCCTATATTCCTATTGGAAATCCAATGGGATCTAATACAGTAAGATCTTATAGAATCCTTCAGGTCTTTGGGGCTAAAATGTCCTAAAATGGTGGTCCTCCGTGGCTCAAATGCTGAATAAATGGTGGGCCCTGGTACCAAAAAGGTTGAAAACCACATTAGAAGATTAATTTAATTGTGATTTAGCTGCAATGTACTGTAAGACAATCTGGTACAGCATCAGTACAAATAGACAGCTAGGTTCTGTATGCTGAGGGACAGAGAATGAGATGCAGCTGAGGATGCTGTGGTAACACGGCATGTGGTACAGGTGACAGCCACTACACAGGGGCGGATGTAAAAGTGTTCCCAATTGAGGGGGGGGGGGGGGGGCAGGAGAAAATGGTATGGGCGCGGCTTCATCATTCAGTTACAGGACTTTTATTAGTCAAGTAAAGCCTCAATAATAACATCAGTTGTTGTTGAAGTTGCAACAGACACGCAGCATGCATAAAGCTAAAGGTCTGACTCAGAGAGTTTTCTGTTTTCAATGATGAAATGCTGTTGGTTTAGTGGTGACACAGCTGTAGTTAGTTAGTAGCAGTAGTAGTGTTTCTTTAAATATAAGCACTTTAATTTGAAATATCTTGGGTTGTTTTGCATGCTATCATGTTTGGTGGGGCAGACTGGGCATTTAGGCGGGGGGGGGGAGGGGCAAGGTGGGGGCATTGCCCCCCCCCCCCCCCCCATGCCCATGCCTAGATCTGCCCCTGGACTGACCATGTAAAACAAAAGAATTAACTGCATGAATGAATAGAGGAGGATTCATGGCATTAGGCTGTGTCGTCTGTTCAACGTGTCTTTGTGGACGTACTGTACTGTATGTGAACATGGATAATGTTGTATCTTGTTATGTTTTTTCCAGAGGGTGGGGTGTGGTTCTGACCTGAACGACTCTTACAATGGACTTAGCAGTTAGTTTCAGTTAGTTTCAGTTAGTTTCATCCTGATCTTCTCTAGGAGCCAGTGCTCTGATCTTCATGTTAATAGCCTTGAGGGAATAGTAGTGACCTTTAAAGGTATACCAAATAACACCCTGAGCATAGCTGCTCTCTGATCCCCACAGGTACATTCCATTGGGATTTGAGGCATGACATGAGGTGTACCAGAATGCTCCCAGATTTGCTTTAGCACAGTGTCCATCCCAGTTATCCTGGTCTCTGTCGAAGGTGGAGAATCTGTGTCCGTGATGACCGCTCAGTGAGTCTCCTGTATGGAAAGAGTTGATAACGGAACATACATGTAGCTTTTGACAAAAGGATTAAAATAAGTTCATAATTGTTTATCATTTGCAAGTGCAAGTGCACAATTAAGAAGTTCATAATTAAGCCATTTATGTACATCATTCCATGTCAAGATGCTTTCATTTTGATGAAGATGATGGAATGCTTTTATTTTGAAATTACAATGACGCATTCCATATGTCTCGTTTGGTCTGCTCTCACATGCAATCAAGTCAAGCAGGTGGAAGCAGTAAGGAGCAGCGGCTGTGTGTAAACCGGTCGCAAAGAGACTGTTTAGACTAGAGTTAAAGAGGTATTAAGAGGACATCTATAGTCGATGATAGAGTTTATAAGGACTGATAAGTAAGAAAGGATTATAATGACCTGAAGACTACAGTAATTCTTTCTTTTTGCAAAATCAGCTGAGCTTTATGCAACTAGTCCCATGTTATTCCCTTTTGTTCCATATAATGCCAGTACTAAAATCAAACTGACCTGCTCCTCCATCTCTGAATCCAGCAACGTTCAGCTTGTATCCGTTGTCCTCTGAGTCGATGTAGAAGGAGCTGTACCAAGCGAACGCCCTGTTCCCACTGAAGTCCTCCATGTCTACTCTCAGCTCATATCTCCTCCTTAAGGTCAGGTAGAAGATGTTCTCCAGCCCTGCAACGGAAACACACACAGTACAAGGACATGTTGTGATTTAACAGTTTAGGTGCTGTGAGCAGGACTATATTATAGTACAGTACTATCACAAATCTAAGTCTAGTAACTATAAACGTGTTGTAATTCAGTGGTTCCCAAAGTGGGTTCTGGGGACCATTATGGGTCTGTAACTCGATCTAAGAGTACCAATAGAAGGAAATCGACCCTAACGGAATGCAATATTGTAGTTTATGAACAGACAGTGGCCTTGTGGTTAGAGTGTTTGAAACTGGGAGGTCGGGGTTAGATTCCCCGGCCGGGTCATTGCAAAGACTGTAAAAATGGGACCCAATGCCACCCTGCTTGGCACTCGGCATCAAAGGGATGGAATGTTCAAATCAACTAATGATTCAACTAATGATTCCCTCTGCTCACTGCAGGGTTGTGAGTGACTGACTGATCATGTGATTTTGACATTTACTTTGACATTGTGCTCAAACAGCACTACTCCTACTACTATTGCACATGTTTACTCAACATACTCACCTAGCCAGTATTCTCCATCAGCATCACCAAACCCTGTCTTGTACTGGTCCCAGGGTCTGTAGAAGTTCAGTGTTCCGTCCATACGTCTCTGAAACACCTTCAGTTACAGCAGGGAAGAGAAAAGACAATGGTCAGCACTGTAATACTGTACATATTTACTCTTCTAACCCTGATTTGAACCTTGCTTCATGCTGATTTGTTTCAGTTGTTATTGTTATCTAAAAATAGATAATGGAGACATGCTGCTCTCTCATGGGGTGATCGCATCTTGACTTTCGGGTCAAAATTTGAGTCAGATCTACAGTCGTGGCTCAAGGTTTTGGCACCCTTGCACAAGTTGCACAAACAATCTGGGTCAACTGGAGCATTTTGCAAAAGGAGAGTGGTCCAAACTGCCTGTAGAGAGGTGTAGACATCTCTTTGAATTCTATACGAGCCGTTTGACAGCAGTCATTTACTCCAAAGGATGTGCTACCAAATATTGAATTCAAGGTGTCAATATTTTGCCACAGCAATTTCTGTGTATCTACAAATATTATTAAGTTATGCTTAAAAAACAAAGTTTCTGTGTTATTATTAGTTTAATTAAGAATTTGAGACACACATACATTTTTACATTTGGAGATGTTTGGTCTTTATGTGCAAGGGTGCCAATACTTTCAGCCACAACCGTATGTAAGACACGAACTTTGACAAATTGTGTAGGATTTGCAATTAAACTGCTAAAAGGCCATATAACACATTTAGACCTGTCTGACACCACAACTAATATTCATGGAAACTGAATCTTTTCAGGAACAGATAAAGCTGACCTCCCTGGGTCATACCAAAGAATTTACAAATGAGACCCAATGCCTCCATGCTTGGAACTCAATAATGAAATAATTATACTACTTCACAGCATTTAGCGATCTAGTAGAACAACAAAATATTAAACTATTTGGTTATTCAACTAACAAAACATTTGACATTTCTAATTCATAATTGATTATTGGCTAATAATCATTTTATATATATATTTGTTTACATAGTCTACAGCAGGCATAATATTTGTGTGTTGTGCTGTTGGTGGTGATTGTTGGTATATTGTTTGTTTTTCATCTCATACTCTACATACTGTGCATCCCTAATGTAAATTACAGGCATGCACTGTTTCAATGAAAATACCAGGATCGCACGTTTTTAGTCAGAAATTGTTCGACTACCAAAGTATTTGATTTAACTACCAAATAATACATTTGGTTAATGCTCTAGCATTAGCATTAAACATTGTATTTAGGCCTTATTAACGTGAAATAGACAGTCCACTTACAGTCCACTTCCCTCCATCTGTGTCCATGTCACAGTAGACCTGGACAGGAGTGTCAAAGTCCACAGGGTAGATACTGTAGACTCCACTGGGCGCACGGTTGTTGTGGATCATGTCCACGTCATCACAGTCCCTCTGGGATCGAACCAACGCTGGAGCCACCACACACAGCACCAGCACTGATCTATACAACATCTGTAAAACACACAGCACTGATCTATACAACATCTGTAAAACACACAGCACTGATCTATACAACATCTGTAAAACACACAGCACTGATCTATACAACATCTGTAAAACACACAGCACTGATCTATACAACATCTGTAAAACACACAGCACTGATCTATACAACATCTGGAGGATTGGACAGACTGGACATGAAAACATGATGTGATATACTGTATAGCTGCTCCGTTTTCTATGGTTATAATAATTAACTAATACTAACTAAAGAAATGAAAACTAGAATGAAGACAAAATAAAAATAAGTTAAGTGAAACTAAAAATCAATTAAAAAAAAGGATAACTAAACAGAAACTGTATGGAGTGTTAACAAAACTAAAACTAACTTTAGTTTTCCGGATATTTATTATATGAACGTCTTAAATTAACTTGATGAGCAGCATGAGGAGGAGGAGATCCTAAATATTCTATCGTCTCATGAGCAGTATTTAGTAATGTAATATCATCTTCCATAAGAATGATTTTATTATGGGAGCGTACAAGCATCCAATCTATTAAGAAACTCAACGCAAGGGTTGAATACCAACTATTTTAAATTTGGGTATGTTCACTCCACACACACACACACACACACACACACACACACACACACACACACACACACACACACACACACACACACACACACACACACACACACACACACACACACACACACACACACACTTAGCAGTAGGTTATTAATCATTCCACAAATCTCTGATCCTTACAATTTACATCTCATTGTGCAGGTGACACAGGACAACGATTAAATGGATATAAAACACAATACCAATTGGTATTATCAAAGTTGGAAATAATGGACCAAAGCTGTTGACTTAAATCACCAACAGTAACAACAGTAACCTACATTATAATTATAGAATTAAGTATAATTCCTGCAGTGTTGAACAAAAATCTTTTTGAAATGAACAAGCATTGCATACTCTAGCTATTAGGTAACATCATACTGTATAATTCAGTCATTCCACTTTGCATGAATAAACATCTAATTTGAGATGGATACTGTAGTTTATAGTTCTTACCATCATGGTGGTTCAGAGAGGAGGCCAGAAAGGTGCAGTGACTCCGTTGGTGATAGAGGGTCCTTTATATTAATCTGTGGTTAACACACACGTCATTTCATCAGGTTTACTGTAACCTGGTTGGAACAGGTCTAGGGTAAATGCTGGGAACCAGCCTCATGGGAACGTCACACCTGTGGATCAGGAGTTGGACTCAGGCTCTCAGCCAAGACGGTTGCTTCACAGTTCACACGACTGCCCCCCCCTGCCCCCCTCCAGGAAAATGAATAGATTTTATCATTTAAAAAAGACAACTGTATTGTCCTAAAGCTGCAGTGTGTGGTTTACAGAATAAGAGCATATTTGTCTCCTTGCATATTTGTCACCTTTTTGTTGCTGATCAGGTTGCTATGTAAGGGATAACTCTCGACCAGACCAGTGGCCTTGTGGTTAGAGTGTCCGCCCTGGAACTGGGAGGCCGGGGTTCGATTCCCGGTCGGGTCATACCAAAGACTGTAAAAATGGGACCCAATGCCTCCCTGCTTGGCACTCAGCATCAAAGGGATGGATTGGGACCCAATGCCTCCCTGCTTGGCACTCAGCATCAAAGGGATGGATTGGGACCCAATGCCTCCCTGCTTGGCACTCAGCATCAAAGGGATGGATTGGGACCCAATGCCTCCCTGCTTGGCACTCAGCATCAAAGGGATGGATTGGGACCCAATGCCTCCCTGCTTGGCACTCAGCATCAAAGGGATGGATTGGGACCCAATGCCTCCCTGCTTGGCACTCAGCATCAAAGGGATGGATTGGGACCCAATGCCTCCCTGCTTGGCACTCAGCATCAAAGGGATGGATTGGGACCCAATGCCTCCCTGCTTGGCACTCAGCATCAAAGGGATGGATTGGGACCCAATGCCTCCCTGCTTGGCACTCAGCATCAAAGGGATGGATTGGGACCCAATGCCTCCCTGCTTGGCACTCAGCATCAAAGGGATGGATTGGGGGTCAAAATCAGCTAATGATTCCTGAGTGCAGCAAGCCGTAGCTCACCGCTCCAAGAAATGGGTCAAAAGCGGAGAACCAATTTCACTGCGGTAACGTGAGTGACTAATCTGACCACTTTGACTTTGACAAACCAGTGATTTGTATCCTAACAACTGGCAAAAAGAAAAAAAAAAAAAATCACCGGTTTATGATTGCGTTTATTACTTGGCTTAATACATTAATAAATAAGAAGGCTTAAGACAGTTGCCAGAAATACCCTATTGGCCTGAATGTAAGACATTTTGGATATTTGGGATATTTCCTTTTCTAAATGGAAATATCCTAAAAAAATTGAGTCATCTTATATTTGGGGATTATATTGCTTGACATTCAATGTTCTCTTTACTCAAATGAGTGGAACAATGGGGGACTTATAACCAGGGTCGTCTTGCTGTATATTCAGGTCAATACGGTAGTTCATAACAAGGCTGTTTATGCCGACCTTGATTATGCAGCGGTCTGTTGCCGAGCTGTTGTTGTAAAGCGCCTTTATCCAAGGTGCTTTACCTAGCTTGTGCATCACATTCACCACATTCACACACACATTCATACACTGATGCCAGTGGAAACCATGCAAGGTACCTACTAGCACATCAGGAGCAATTAGGGCTTCAGTGTCTTGCTCAAGGACACTTACACACTGACTCTGTGGGAGCCTGGGATCGAACCTGCAACCTTGTGGTTACCATCCGGTGACTCTACCTCTGAGCCACTGCCACCCCCATGTTGTGACATAATGCTCATGTGACCAGAACGCTGACTTCTGATTGGAGCATTCATTCAAGCCATGTAATAATAGATCATAGCCTTGGATGATTGTTAGAGCTTCTCTTCTCTGTGTAAAGGCCTCTACGCAGTCACAACAACTTCCCCGTCTATATTTCAGTTTAAAATAATCATACAAACAATTAAGTCAACAAATGAAACAGTACTAGCTTTTAATTGTTTTTTTGCTCACAACAGATTTGTCCTGAGCATTCATTGTTTACTGGGTATAGTTTTCCTGCTGGACTGTCGGTATCAGAACTTAATCCTTTTCCACAATGAAATGAGGCTTTTATTTCCACACAATCAAGACCTGCCTTGGAACCGCATTCATCACATACTCGCGAGTATAAACCCTTAGTGTATTCCTCATGAATGAAGAGTTATTGGTCTTCACACTTTCCGAATTCAAGTCTTTTCCACAAAAATGAGATATTTCAATAGAAGACATATGGATTTACCCCCTACCCCCCTCACCTTTCAATAGAAGACATATAGATATACCCCCTACACCCTCACCTTTCAATAGAAGACATATAGACATACCCCCTACCCCCCTCACCTTTCAATAGAAGACATATAGATATACCCCCTACCCCCTCACCTTTCAATAGAAGACATATAGATTTACCCCCTACCCCCCTCACCTTTCAATAGAAGACATATGGATTTACCCCCTACCCCCCTCACCTTTCATAGGAGACATATTTAGAACAGGCTTTGCCACTAAATGGGGATACGGTATAATCACTCTTGCTAGGCTCATGTGTTCCCGGACGTGTGGACGCCCAAGTGTGTGTGTGTGTGTGTGTGTGTGTGTGTGTGTGTGTGTGTGTGTGTGTGTGTGTGTGTGTGTGTGTGTGTGTGTGTGTGTGCACCATTCCAGCTGGACTCAAGGTCTCATGTAGCCCTCACTGCAGCCCGCAGATCGGGGCGGTGCTCCTCCTAGGAGGAGTGGGTGGGGTTGCGGGAGGAGTGGGTGGGGTTACTCCCTATGACACCGGTTAGTGATTTATCGTAGAGCTGTGGGGTCTGAACGGCGGAGCTGGGTTGGGAAGTAGCGCTTGTTTTATCCGCCGGCTACTACTAGTAGGGCGGGGCGAAGGAAGTTTTACTGAGGTTATGGTTAGGGTTAGGTTAGGTTTAGGCATAGGTTTACTGAGGTTAAGTTTAGGGTTAGGATTAGGTTTAGGCATAGCCTAGTTTTATTGGGGTTGTGTCTTTATGGTTAGGGTTAGGTTAGGTTTAGGCATAGGTTTACTGAGGTTAAGTTTAGGGTTAGGATTAGGTTTAGGCATAGCCTAGTTTTATTGGGGTTGTGTTTAGGGTTAGGTTGGGGTTAGAGTTAGACGATGCTTTATGCGGTTACTAACCCTAACCATAACCTCAGTAAAACTATGCTTCGCCCCGCCCTACTAGTAGTAGCCGGCGGATAAAACAAGCGCTCCTTCCCAACCCAGCTCCGCCGTTCAGACCCCACAGCTCTACGATAAATCACTAACCGGTGTCATAGGGAGTAACCCCACCCACTCCTCCCGCAACCCCACCCACTCCTCCTAGGAGGAGCACCGCCCCGATCTGCGGGCTGCAGTCAGGGGCTACTCCATGTTGTGTGTCATTTCCCACTTATCATCGTGACCTCAGAGATGAACTTGTGTTCCAGTTTACACTGAGACTGATTCTAAAAACACCTTCTAAATTCATTCTGTCAATGGATTAGGTTGCTGCTTAGGTTTCTATTCAAATAAAAGATAAACAAAATGAAAAATGAATTATAGCAACTCATGTTGCATCAGATCAGGCTACTCCCTTTCCTTGTAATTCCCCCCAGACTTCCAGTAACTGGCAACACTGATATGCATACAGAACTGTCACTTTGCTACATTACTGAATGCATGTTCAGGGACCACATGCAACACCTTCATGAACCACCAGTGGTCCATGGAACCGATTACCTGTTGAAAAAACAATGGTAAGCTATAGGGTTACAAAATATGCTTTAAATAACATTCAATGATCTCTTTACTCAAATGAGTGGAACAATGGGGGACTTATAACCAGGGTCGTCTTACTGTATATTCAGGTCAATACGGTAGTTCATAACAAGGCTGTTTATGCAGACATTGATTATGCAGCGGTCTGTTGTTGTGGTAAATGGTATACAGTGCCTTTATCCAAGGTGCTTTACATAGCTTGTGCATCACATTCACCACATTCACACACACATTCATACACTGATGGCAGTGGAAACCATGCAAGGTACCTACTAGCACATCAGGAGCAGTTAGGGCTTCAGTGTCTTGCTCAAGGACACTTCCACACTAACTCTGTGGGAGCCTGGGATCGAACCTGCAACCTTGTGGTTACCATCCGGTGACTCTACCCCTGAGCCACTGCCACCCCCATGTTGTGACATAATGCTCATGTGACCAGAACGCTGACTTCTGATTGGAGCATTCATTCAAGCCATGTAATAATAGGTTTAAGTGCCCTTGAACAAGGCATTGAACCCCAACCATGAAATGTTCTATGAAATATGCAGGGGCACAGCTGGAAATAAGCTTTCAAAGCTTAGTCCGTTCACCCTGGGTAAACAAAGAATCATTTAATTTCATTTCAACTCTTGAGAATGTAAAAATGAAACCAAATGGACCCGCAAGGGTCCATTTGGTTTCATTTTTACATTCTCATGAGTTACGTCTGATTAACCAACTTAGCTGGGGACCACCTGGAACCCTCTCAAGGACCACTGGTGGTCCCCGGACCAACTGTATAGCAGTTGTTTTCAGCTCCCCTTATTTTATTTATTACATTGTTTATGTGACATTTGAGCCACAGACAACTATGAGATGTTTATAGTCTTGAAACTTAAAATACTGCATGTTTTGTCATGGCATAAGATCTTGTCCGTAATTCTATTAGTATTGATATTGGTATTAGAGATATGAGATAGGGTTGGTATGAGGTATGAGAGATAGCAGCCCTATACTGTACAGTAAAGATCTCAACGGGCCTGAAAATGAAGGCCCGGCCCTACCCGGCCCTAACAGTTCAGGCCCTAGGCCCTACCCGGCCCTACCAAATGGAATACATTTTAGGCCCTACCCGGCCCTAAACTGTCGGGTTTGGGCAAAATTTGAGAATTCGCCACAGATTAAAATTGAAATGGCAATCAGCACCATCTTCATAATAGGTAAATACAGAAAATAACTATTATTCTTACTATATTAAAATAATCCAATATATATTATTTTTTCCTGGGGCCCGAGGCCCTACCCGGCCCTATTGATTAGGATAGATTTTCGGCCCTACCCGCCCTAAATGTTCGGGTTCGGTCCTGTCGGGTTCGGCAGAGTTTGAGAACTCTACTACAGTATATCAACACAGTACGTTTTATTTAACAGCAGAACATTGCCAATAATCTGCTTCTGAATGTTAGACACAACATCATAATGTCATCTGTTATAGTCATATACTGTATAAGACTCAAGTCATATAGAGTCATAGAGAGAGACAGAGAAACTGTCCTGTAACTGAATATCATGCAGGTAATGATCACAGTTGATGTTTTACATCTGATGTTTTCTTCAAAAGTTAATGATTCCAATAGCTGAAGCACCTAATGACTACTTCAACAACAACTGATGTTATTATTGATGCTTTACTTGACTAATAAAAGTCCTGGAACTGAAAATGGTACGGGTGCGGCTTCATCACCCGTGGTGCGAAGCGACAAATTAAAAAATATGTAATTCTCGTCATTTTTTTAAATCTAATCTCTGTCATGCAGCAAGTTGTGGGAATCATTGTGTGAACTCATTGGAGGTCGTCATGGTGCTTTGATCTCCACAGCCGATGCACAAAACCCTTGAGTCTTCAACGGAGTCTTTTTAAGTGATTGTGAGGATAAAAATGTATTTGTTTAGGTTTCCCATGCTCAAGTGGAAAAAAAAAAAGAACTTTTTCTCCACATTTAGCAGGTGTTTTGTGCTCTGGGGTTTTTCTGACTCAAACTGATTTTCTTGCAGTAGGCCATGTGATTTTATTTTAGGACACATTTGAATCATTTCTAGGTGTCTCAAATAAACTATACTGTACTCACTGCCTCTTTCAGGCATTACATGGGCTTTAAAATAATTCATTTTCCATACAGTTTAATACAGCATATTCCATGGACCACCACAGTGTATAAGGTGTGGTCCATTTGTACACCTTACAAACCCTTAAGGGTCCACACTATGCAGTTTTTTTTTAACAATGGTCCCTGAGGGGGATTCCAGCTGGTCGCCAGCTAAATGGAAATGATGGTCTACACAACTAGAGAATGTAGAAGATCAATGGTCATCTTGATCTGTATGTTGAATCGTTTTGTTAACCACAAATCCAACCTGGAATTGTGGAGAAAAGCTTTAGTTTTGGGGTCTGTGGGGCTAAAATGTCATCAAATGGTGGTCCGTGGCTCAAATGCTGAATAAATAGAGGTCCCTGGTATGAAAAAGGTTGAAAATCACTGCAGTGGACTCATGAATGACAATAGTGTAAAGGTTTTGCTGCCATCCTGTGGACACTAGCAGACACTGCATGTGTCTGAAGCTGCAGCTGATCAGAGGCATCTGCTGTCAGAGTTGCGACATCGAGGGGTCGGAAACGAAGCTGCTGTTAATGCAGCCTGAAGAGGGACAAACTGGAGTTCGAAATACATTGTTTTCAACGAGGGCGACGCCAGTAAGAGCTATTTTAGGGCATGTGTGCTAAAGTCTCTGTAATGTTTATGTTGTAGTATTAGGTGTTGTTTAAGTTGTGCTATAAAACCATCTCAAAATAAAGGGATTTTTATCTATTTAAATCTCCTTTCCATGGGAGTGAATGGAGATGTCGTAACTCTGTCTATACTCTAAGGCTGTGACTCTGACGGACCAATCAGGGACGGCCCTTCATGTGACGTAGTTGAACAGACCCGATGTAGTGGGCGGGGCTTTGGGGTTATAAAATGGCGGACTGCGCATGTGCATGGCAGTGTGTTTGGACCATGTGCTGTTGGAGGTCAGTCTAAATGTTTGAGTTGTTTGGACTGTTGGATGTTTATTGTTTATCTGTAAGTTGTTTGGACTGTTGGATGTTTATTGTTTATCTGTAAGTTGTTTGGACTGTTGGATGTTTATTGTTTATCCTGTAAGTTGTTTGGACTGTTGGATGTTTATTGGGACAGAAAATGGACAACATGTGGAATAAGTTGTTCTTTGAGAAGCAAACAGTAGGTGTAAAGTATATTACATTAACTAAACTACTTTTATATTTGTAAACTTTAAACTACTACTTTGGTGATTACAAAACATTCTATGGTTGCCTAGACTGTCATTTACCACACTATACAGCCACACATTGTGAGCTTGTAGATCTGCACATTTTCAAAAGGGACATTTTATAGAGTCTACTTTTGCTCCCTTAAAAAAAAAAAAAAAAAAAAACATTTTTGATCTGATAAATATCAGCTGTACAAGCCCATATTTCCCCACATAGTGGTTCACTATGAGCTTGTAGATCTGATATTTTTAATGTTAATGATTAATGATTCCACTAGCTAAAGCTCCTAATGACTAATGCTAACATTTTCAGTGGCTAATGCTAATGCTACCACTAGCTAAATGATGTTTTATGCTGATGCTTTGAATAGCTAAATCCAATGCTAATGTTTTCACTAAAGGTATCTAACTTTAATGCTTTTGCTAGCTAAGCCTAATGCTAACGCTTTCACTAGCTAAAGCTAATGTTATTGCTAATGCTTCCTGCTAAATGGGTTAACTAAATTTGAACTTATTTCTGGTTAGCATTTGCTAGCTTTAAGTGTTGAAAGCATTAGCTATTGAAAATATTGGGGTTAGCTTTAGCAATTGAAAGCATTAGCCATTGAAAGTATCACATTCTGAAGATATCTGGAAAAATTGCAGTGCTACAATCTCTTGCAATTCTACAATCTGTATAAAATCTGCAGTCAGAATGTAACGTTGGTTTATGTTATGTGTTTTACAGGTGATTCCATCATGTGACCTTGGATGATCCTGTCTGATACACCAGGCTGTGTTCAACCTGAGCATCAGAACGCTCCACACGGTGTGTACATGATTAAATTATTACTGTACAAACTAGGGCTGTGTCATCATTGGTCTACAACAGTGGTTTTCAACTAGCCGCATTGCAACATTAGATTCTTTTCTTTTATATTCAGAATGGAATCTAATGTTGCATAACGGAAGGTTGACTCCCCACTTGCCTAAATGTCACCAGTGATCTGCTTGTATTAAACGAGTCAAACTCACCAACTTTGCAGCTGTAGAGAAAGCTTGACACATCCTCTGTCGATCTGCAAGGGTTTTGTGCCATTAAAAATCCACTGTAGACATATTATGAGCTACTTTCTTTCCTGGGTATTCCTCAACAAACACACAAGCTGCCATCTTGCCAAACAAGAGCTGAGGGGGAGTGCTTGTTTTATACACTACGGTGGATTTTTATGGCACAAAACCCTTGCAGATCGACAGAGGATGTGTCAAGTTTTCTCTACAGCTGCAAAGTTGGTGAGTTTGACTCGTTTAATACAAGCAGATCACTGGTGACATTTCTCTTAATGGGGGGGTCAATAAACGGAATTGCAATTCCAATTACCAAAGAATCTAGAGTTGCTTGCGGCTAGTTTTCAACCTTTTCCATACCATGAACCACTATTTATTGAGCATTTTAGCCCCGCAGACCCCATAACTAAAGATTTATTTTGCTTCTGTCCATGACCGTTAATCTTCTAGTTGTGTAGACTTGGACTAATTCACATAATGAATATTTTAACTCTTGAGAGTGTTGAAAACCCCTGGTCTACAACATGTTAGACTGACTGATTAATGGTCATAACAACTGATTGTGGTTAACATTTTAATTGTGTCTGATGCTGAACATATGAATACGAACTTTGAATTGTTAGGGCTTTTAGACCTGTTTAAAAGGCACTTTTTAAACCTTTGTGCAAAAAATCCATGTTGGTGACATTTAGAAGATTTGGAACACTATCCTAGAGGTCATAGAGGTAATATGTGGTTTTAGACATCATAGACTATATTTAACAGCGGCCATCTTGTCAGAAAGTTGCTAACTAGAAGTGTAACTTCCATAGATGAGTCATCTATTCTAGAGACAGAGTTAGGCGAGCTCCGTTCACTTCATGGTGTCAGTCCAATGGCGGCAGTGTTGCCAAGTTGGCATATTTGACGCTATATTTAGCTTTTTTTTCCAGACCCCCCCCCCCTCCCACCAAAAATTAGTGAAACTCTTGGTGGAAAAACCCTAGTTTTTCACTACTTTTCCTCCTATTATAGAGTCCTCATTCCTTCCTAGAAAGGACCATTGGTAACCAAATGGACCCTTATATAGATCTGTAACTCCTGAGAGGGTAAAATGAAACCCTCCGGGTCCATTTAGTTTAATTTTTGACTGAACGGAAAGTTCCAGGTTTGCATTTTCATTGAGTGACAGCTTGCCGTTGCCAAAAATGCAAGCCTGGAACTTTCCAGTCAGTCAAAAAAGCAAACGCACAAGCTGTACACAACCGCGTGTTTGTGTGTACACACATACTAAGACAACATGTAGTCCAGGAAGGAATGAGTCAGACACTGAAATATCTATAAAAACATTATGCACGTAAAACCCCAAGAATGTGTTTCTTGTTGGCAAAAATCATGAACCCAAGAACACTAAACCTATTCTGTCACGCAATGCTGCAAAAAGGGGTGAAGTGGCCCTTTAATGGATTTACTCAGTTTGTGTGAGGTAAAAAAAAAAAATAGGTGACACAGCCCTGTATGTGACTTAATGACTTCCAAAATGTTATTCTGTAGGATGAAAACTAAATTTGTCTTTCTTGGTTTCCCTCTATCATTTCAGAACATGAAGCTGAAGCAAAACATGAAGACATGTTGACGGTTCAGACTCTGCCGCCGGGTGCTGTCTCTCCGTCTCTCCACTGCTGTTAACAGTGAAGGTTAGTAAAAAACACTTTTGATTCTTGGCTGCTATAAGTGAGCTACATGCTACCATACTGTAGGCTGTCTTTCGCACATTCTTATCGTTAACAGGTCATTTGCATGTATAATGCAATGCCAGTCCACATCGCATGTCTCTATGTGATGCTTCTGGAGCCGTGGGATTTATTCATGTTTAACTTTAATTTCCGAGTGAAACTTAGTCGTGTCCACATCACATCTGTACATTCTGTTCTAGTGAAACACTAGAATCTCACAGGATAAACTCAGTACAGAACTGTGTTTACCCTGTGAGGTTCTAGTGTTTCCTTTCTTTGCTTTTAATAAAGTTGTTTGTTTTTGTCTCTGACTCATTGATCGCATTTCGCTTTTTTATTTTATTAAACGTCCTCCTACTTTCCTATCCTACCCTAGTTCTCCACTAGTGGTCTTGTGTGTACAGATGTGATTTCTGTCTGGTATCATTATGGTAGCATGTAGTCCTGCTTAACTAACAGAGGAAGGAAATGATGGCTGCTGTGTCATTTGCTTCCTTGGTTAGTGAAGGTGAGTGAAGTAGTTTATTATTTGTCAGCAGAAACCTTGTATATCCATAGTTTAACCTTTTTATAATGTGTTACTTGGTCATACAGTGTCACACACTGAAGTACCAATGGTTGATTTACAATAACAGTAAACATTGAATATTTTGTTATTTTTTCTTTGTCCAGAAAAGTAAACTGTTTGGTACATACAAGGTTTTCTACCTGATCTTCATCTTTTTCCTTCTTTATTCTTTGGTTTTAATAAAGTTATTTGTTTGGGTTTTGTCT
>CM076979.1:5395579-5450579 GCA_039105355.1 Benthosema pterotum
CAATGAGCAGAGACAAAAAAACAAATAACTTTATTAAAAGCAAGAAAGGAAACACTAGAACCTCACAGGGTAAACACAGTTCTGTACTGAGTTTATCCTGTGAGATTCTAGTGTTTCACTAGAACAGAATGTACAGATGTGATGTGAACACAACGTTTAACATGAATAAATCCCACGGCCTCCAGAAGCATCACATAGAGACATGCGATGTGGACTGGCATTGGATTATACATGCAAATGACCTGTTAACGATACACTGTGTGAATGCCAGCCTACGGTATGGTAGCATGTAGCTCACTTATGCATGCCAAGAATCAAAAGGTTCATTACTAACCTTCACTGTTAACAGAACCAGTAGTGGAGAGACGGAGGCCAGCACCCAGCAGTGACGACGCAGGAGAGAAGGCACACGGTGCAGAGACAGAGACAACACACCGCAGCGAGAGATGGAGACAGCAGCACAGAGTCTGACACTTCAACTCATCTTCCCGTCCGTTCTGTTCTGAAATGATAGAGGGAAAACAAATTTAGTTGTCGGTCTACAGCAGGGGTTTTCAACTTTTTCATCCCAGGGCCCCCATTTATTCAATTTGAGCCACGGACCCCCATTTGAGGACATTTTACCCCACAACCCCCCCCCCCCACCCCCCCCTCCCCCCCCCCCCCCCCCCCCCCCCCCAACACACACACCCAACTAAAGATTTCCTTTGCTTCTGTCCATGACCATTAATCTTCTAACTCTTGAGAGCGTAAAAATGAAACCAAATGGACCCGCAAGGGTCCATTTGGTTTCATTTTTACGCTCTCAAGTTACACCTGGTTAAACAACTTAGCTGGGGACCACCTGGAATCCTCTCAGGGACACTGGGGTCCCAGACACCTGTTGAAACCCTGTCTACAGAATGACATTTTGTAAGTGTGATTAAAACCATTTAAGGTCCAATTCACCTCTTTTGCAACCAGAGTGCGTAGTGCGCCTGACTCTGTCTCTAGATGGATTGTCTATGGAAGTTATACCTAGTTAGCACCTTGCTGTCAAGATGGCTGCTGTGTGAATATAGCAGGGGTTGACACTAAGGTCTCCGAGGCACTTACCCATCAGGCAAGTGTAAGTCAGGTTCTACTTGCCCTCAGGTCATGGTCACTTGCCCCCAAAATATATCGTAAATTTTGCATTTAAGTTTAGCTTCTACTTGTGTGCTTTAAACATTTCCTTTCGCATTAGAAGACTATGTTTTGTTTCAGTCAAAATCAGCTACAGTAAATATTCAACTTGTAAATCAGTGGTTCCCACAGTGGTTACAGACCATAGTGGTCGGCAGCAAAATGATAGTTTAGAACCAAATGGACCTGGAAGAGAGATAGGAGAGATATCTCGTGTTGTGTTATAGCAAACTAAGCAACCAGGCAGCAGTCTTCACTTGCTCCGACCATTTTTTTTTTACTTGCCTTGGGCAAGCGTTAGTGTCAAGCCCTGTATAGTCCGATATCTAAACCCACATAAGACCTTTAGAATAGTGTTCGAAATCTTCTAAAGGTCACCTTTTTTTTGCAAAAAGAGATAAATGCCCTTTAATGAAGTCCAAAAAGCCGTAACAATTCAAGCTTTGTATTTATATATTCAGCATCAAACACAATAGACGTTTCAGTAAGTCACTTTCCAGCCAGGCTCATTCATTCCAATGTGAATATCATGGACTTTACACATTAAATACTGGGTCATTTTTGGAACCAGACCTTCAAAATCTCTTCCAAATCCATCAACAAGGCATGATGCCTCATGTAGTGGGAAAATGTGTGTGTGAGAGAGGAAAGCTATTGGTGGAGAGGTTTGTCCATTACATGTTATGCTTAGCTGTGATTGGACCATAGCAGTTTGGGAGGGGCTTACTGAACAGTCTATTAAAATGTTAACCACAATCAGTTGTTATGACCAATAATCAGTCAACCTAACAAAACCGGTGGTCCGGGGACCACCAGTGGTCCCTGAGAGGGTTCCAGGTGGTCCCCAGCTAAGTTGGTTAACCAGATGTAACTCTTGAGAATGTAACAACGAAACCAAATGGACCCTTGCGGTCCATTTGGTTTCATTTTTACACTCTCAAGAGTTAAAATATTCCTCATGTGAATTAGTCCAAGTCTACACAACTAGAAGATTAACGGTCATGGACAGAAGCAAAATAAATATTTAGTTTTGGGGTCTGCGGGCTAAAATGTAATCAAATGGTGGTCCGTGGCTAAAATGTCAATAAGTAGTGGTCCAATGGTGACACAGCCCTAGTTTGTACAGTAATAATTTAATCATGTACATACCGTGGGAAGCGTTCTGTCGCTGAGGTTGAACAGAGTCTGGTATCTCAGTAGATATCTGGTATCTCAGACAGGATCTCCTGACACCATCCAACCTGTAAGAAACATAACATAAACCAACATTACATTCTGACTGCATTTTATAGCTTACAGATTGCAGAATTGCAAGAGATTGTAGCACTGGATTTTTTCCAGATATCCTCAGAATGTAATAGTTTCAATGGATAATGCTAATGCTTTCAATAGCAGATCGAAGCTACTCCCAATCCCAATATTTTTAATCGCTAATGCTTTCAACACCTAAAGCTAGCAAATGCTTTAGACCAGTGGTTTTCAACAGGTGGTCTGGGGACCACCAGTGGTCCTTGAGAGGGTTCCAGCTGGTCCCCAGGCTAAATGGAAAGTTGGTTAACCAGATGTAACTCTTGAGAGTGTAAAAATGAAACCAAATGGACCGCAAGGGTCATTTGGTTTCATATTTACGCTCATTTTTACGCTATTTCATTTTTACGCTCTCAAGAGTTAAAATATTCATCATCTGAATTAGCACCATTTAATTAAAAAGTCTACACTGTTTTGTTTGCAAAATCCAGCCTGGAATTGTGGACAAAGCCAAAAGAATTCTTTAGTTTTATGTCTTTGGGGCTAAAATGTCGTCAAATAGTGGTCCCTGGTGTCAAAAAGGTTGAAAACCACTGCTTTACACCAAAAATAAGTTCAAATTCAGTTAATCCATTCAGCAGGAAGCATTAGCAATAACATTAGCTTTAGCTGGTGAAAGCGTTAGCATTAGGCTCAGCTAGCAAAAGCATTAAAGTTAGATATCTACCTTTAGTGAAAACATTAGCATTGGCTTTAGCTATTCAAAGCATCAGCATAAAACATTAACATTTAGCTAGTGGTAGCATTAGCATTAGCCACTGAAAATGTTAGCATTAGTCATTAGCAGCTTTAGATATTGGAATCATTAACATTAAAAAAAATATCAGATCTACAAGCTCATAGTGCACCACTATGTGGCACAATATGGGCTTGTAGAGCTGATATTTTTTCAGGTCAAAATGTTTTTTTAAAGGGAGCAAAAGTAGACTCTACAAAATGTCCGTTTTGAAAATGTGCAGATCTACAAGCTCACAATGTGTGGCTGTATAGTGTGGTAAATGACAGTCTAGGCTACCATAGAATGTTTTGTAATCACCAAAGTAGTAGTTTAAAGTTCAAATATAAAAGTAGTTTAGTTAATGTAATATACTTTACACTATGTTTGCTTCTCAAAGGACAACTTGTTCCAATGTTGTCCATTTTCTGTCCCAATAAACATCCAACAGTCCAAACAACTTACAGATAAACAATAAACATCCAACAGTCCAAACAACTCAAACATTTAGACTGACCTCCAACAGCACATGGTCCAAACACACTGCCATGCACATGCGCAGTCTGCCATTTTATAACCCCAAAGCCCGGCCCACTACATCGGGTCTGTTCAACTACGTCACATGAAGGGCCGTCCCTGATTGGTCCGTCAGAGTCACAGCCTTAGAGTATAGACAGAGTTACGACTCTCCATTCACTCCATGGAAAGGAGATTTAAATAGATAAAAATCCCTTTATCTTGAAATGGTTTGTAGCAGTAGGCATAATAATAGTAGGCCTACAACAAAAACATTACAGAGACTTAGTCGGTATTCTATGATACTTTAAAAACAGTTGTTTTCGACCTTTTTGACACCAGGACCACCATTTATTCAGCATTTGAGCCACGGACCACCATTTGATGACTTTTAGCCCCAAAGACCTAAAACTAAATAATTATTTTGCTTTTGTTCACAATTCCAGGCTGGAATTTTTGCACAAACAAATGAGTGTCAACTTCGTAATTAAATAGTGCTAATTCAGATGATGAATATTTTAACTCTTGAGAGTGTGAAAATGAAACCAAATGGACCCGCAAGGGTCCATTTGGTTTCATTTTTACATTCTCAAGAGTTACATCTGGTTAATCAACTTTCCATCATTTAGCCTGGGGACCACCTGGAACCCTGTCAGGGACCACTAGTGGTCCCCGGACCACCTGTTGAAAACCCCTGCTTTAAAACAGTTGTCATTTTGCACACATGCCCTAAAACAGCTCTTATTTGCGTCGCTCTTCCTCGTTGAAAACAATGTATTTCCAACTCCAGTTTGTCCCTATTCAGGCTGCATGATGCAGCAGTTCAGTTTCTGACCCATCAATGTCGCAACTCTGACACCAGATGCCTCATAGATCTCATCTGCATCTGCTGACACATGCAGTGTCTGCAAGTGTCCACCAGATGGCAGCAAAACGTCGGCATTTTATATTAACAGAAATGAGTTACAGCAGGGGTTTTCAACCTTTTTGATGCCAGGGCCCACCATTTATTCAGAATTTGAGCCACGGACCACCACTTGAGTACATTTTAGCCCCACAGACCCCAAAACTAAAGATTTATTTTGCTTTTGTCCATCTTCTAGTTGTGTAGACTGGGACTAATTCACATGATGAATATTTTAACTCGTGTAAAATGAAAACCAAATGGACCGCCAGGGTCCATTTGGTTTCATTTTTACACTCTCAAGAGTTACATCTGGTTAACCAGCTTAGCTGGGGACCACCTGGAACCCTCTCAAGGACCACTGGTGGTCCCCGGACCACCTGTTGAAAACCCATGAGTTTACAGTACAAGTCAAGTAAGTGCACAGAACACACTGAGTGATAACAGCCTGGAGAATTACAGTACAATTCAAGTACAACTACAGCAAATCAGCAAATTAAGAATACACTTGTTTACATAGTGGCCAACTTGTTCAATTCATTAGGACATTCAGATACGTAAAAAAATAATGAATTCTTTATCAGAAGCAGCAAATCATAGAGGTAAAATCATAGTGGAGGTAAAAGGGGAAAGATAAATGTATAAATAGGAGAAACCCTAACCGTCAATCATCACACTCATGTGTATCAACTGTCTACTATTATTCCACCTTTGTTTTACAAAAAGTGTGACGTATAGTCATATACTTATTGGGGGAGAATTATACAACAGGCACATTGCACCCCCACCCCCCCCTGGCCTCGGGGCCTCTGAGCTCGGCGGCGTACGTCCTCCCCAGTTCTCACATCTAAAATATGTTTGGGGCAAAAGTAAGCCTGTCTTTTTTTGTCTTCTCATTTACTTTTATGGATACAATTTGGCATTGTAAACAATCTTTCTCAATATGCTATACTTGTTTTAATAGCGTGTCTCATTTTCAATACTTCAATATTATGTCATTAATACACCTTAGAGATGTGTGGATATGGTAAAAAATAATAATAAAAAAAAAAGGTCCCCCAGTTCTGTGTATCCTAGAAATGGAGGTCTGGGGAAAAAAAAAAAAACATTAGCATGGTGGCATGACCATGGATGACATCATCAACATGTGTTTCAGCATGTTAATGAATTTCCTTGTTTTTTTCTCTTTTTCTTTTTTTACTTAATCAGTTTTGTGTTTTTTTATTTTGAAGGAATCCCTTGCTGTAAATCCTGCTGAAATCCAGGTGAACATCGCTGGTGTCAGTTTTAACCTTTTTCACACCAGGGACCAACATTTATTCAGGATTTGAGCCATGGACCAACAGTTGAGCTCCACAGACCCCAATACTAAAGATATTTTGCTTTTGTCCACAATTCCAGGCTGGATTTGGGAGAAAACAAAACATTCAAACCTACAGATCATAAATGACCATTAATCTTCTACATTCTCTAGTTGTGTAGACTTGGGATAATTCACATGATGAATATTTTAACTCTTTGAGAGCCTAAACATCATGTTTACGCTCTCAAAGAGTTACCTCTGGTTAAACGGGTTTCCATCATTAGCCTGGGGACCACCTGGAATCCTCTCAGGGACCACTGGTGGTCCCCGGACCACCTGTTGAAAACCCTGCTATATGTCATAAATGATATGCATGTGTGCAGACAGTGTGTGTGGGGGGGTAAGTTTGGGAGCCAATGCTGTATTATTCTATCCAATTATTCTATACAATCAAATTATTTAGAAAGGAGTGAAAATAATAGACCGATTTAAAGGGACATTTAACTTTAAATCAGTCTATTATTCCGCTTAGAATTTAGATATTTGATGTTTTCTTTTTAGCTGCCTGCCCCCACCCATTATAAATTAAAAACACACACACACACACACACACACACACACACACACACCACACACACACACACACACACACACACACACACACACACACGCACACACACACACACACACAGTATGGACAGGCTGCTGACAACTTAGTAGAGTTGTAGTAAATAAACATGTGTAAACAGAACATTGTGGTGTCATGTGTGAACGTGTGTCTGACTGCATGGCTGTGAGATACAGTAGTAAATAAACATGTGTAAACAGAACATTGTGGTGTCATGTGTGAACGTGTGTCTGACTGCATGGCTGTGAGATACAGTAGTAAATAAACATGTGTAAACAGAACTTAGTGTGTGTCATGTGTGAACGTGTGTCTGACAGTGTGTCTTCAATGATGTTCTGATGCAGTTTGACCTGTAGGTCGCCACCGTTTTTAACAGTCGCAACCTTTTCTACCTGACACCACCTTTTACTGAATCAGTCACAACATTCATAAAATGGTCACAACAGTTTTAAAAAGGGTTGTGAATCTTTTAAAAAGGGTCTGGGGTTTAGGTTAGGATTAGGTTAGGTTTTTACTGAGGTTAAGTTCAGGGCTAAGGTTAGGATTAGGTTTAGTTGTGATCAAAACAGGTCGCGACTGTTCCACAAACAGTCGTTTGGTAAAAAGTAGTGATGTTGAATGATTAAAAATCAAATTAATCACAGCTTCAAAATTAATTTAATCATGATTAATCACCATTCAAAATATGTCCAAAATATTCCTGATTTCCTTTACAGCGGGGGTTTTCAACAGGTGGTCCGGGGACCACCAGTGGTCCTTGAGAGGGTTCCAGGTGGTCCCCAGCTAAGTAGTTTAACCAGATGTAACTCTTGAGAGTGTAAAAATGAAACCAAATGGACCTGCAAGGGTCCATTTGTTTCATTTTTTACACTCTCAAGAGTTAAAATATTCATCACGCGAATTAGTCCAAATCTACACAACTAGAGGATTAATGGTCACAGCCAGAAAAAATAAATCAAATTAGTTAGTTTGGGGTCGTGGGGCTAAAATGTCATCAAAAGGTGGTCTGTGACTAAAAAATGCTGTTTAAATGGTGGGCCCTGGGATGAAAAAGGTTGAAAACCCCTGCTTTACAGGAACTGAACATTTAAAAAAGAAAAAGAATCTAGGGTAAAAAGACATGTTTATTTATTAAATATTTAACAAAATCAGTGATCTACAAGCCTCCAATGCTTGTAGATCTTGATCTCTGTGTGTCGCTTGTAAAGACACACCGCTATATGTCTCTGTAAAACCTTGCTCTACCCTTTTTTTTCTCAATGAGAAAATGCTCAGTGTGTTGAGTCAGTGTGCATGAGTTAACTGCGTTAATTTAATTTAACTAATTAACTCATTATTTTCAACAGCCTTAGTAAAAAGGTTGCGACTGTTCCACAAACGGTCGTTTGGTAAAAAGGTTTGAGCGTTTTTAAAACGGTCTCCAGGGTTCCTGACCTATAAAACGCTCTCCAGGGTTCCTGACCTATAAAACGCTCTCCAGGGTTCCTGACCTATAAAACGCTCTCCAGGGTTCCTGACCTATAAAACGCTCTCCAGGGTTCCTGACCTATAAAACACTCTCCAGGGTTCCTGACCTATAAAACGCTCTCCAGGGTTCCTGACCTATAAAACGCTCTCCAGGGTTCCTGACCTATAAAACAGTCTCCAGGGTTCCTGACCTATAAAACGCTCTCCAGGGTTCCTGACCTATAAAACGCTCTCCAGGGTTCCTGACCTATAAAACAGTCTCCAGGGTTCCTGACCTATAAAACGGTCTCCAGGGTTCCTGACCTATAAAACGGTCGCGGCTGAATGATCATCCGTCCCAGTCGTGACCTATAGGTGGAGGTCGCAGAGGATCTCCCTGTGTGTGTGTTGGGATTAACACCTGAGATTAATCTGACAGAATATTTGCTGTCATTTACCTTCATAGAGATTATATCTGATCACACACAGAGGAAAACTCACTGGAAAATCCTTTGATTTATTTGAATGTTTTATTCATTAACAGTATTGTATTAATTAATGTAACTTTATCACAATGTAAACAACAACATTGGTTACATCTGATTGAAGATATTAGTAAATATACATGACAGATTAGATTTTATCATGTTTTCAAGATGGAGTAAATGTTCAACTTGTCCATGATCAATAAAACTATAGAATATTCTAGTAAAAATGTTCTATCTATTGGAATTTAGTTTGTGTTAAATTTACTTACAGTTCAACACATAAATACTGTTGCAATAATGGTGTTGTGATCTTGTAGATCCAAACTTTACCACAATATCTGCCTCTTTCTTTATTAACAGTTTTCATGCCATTGCAATAGATCTACGTCTCCCGTTATCATTATGATTTACAGTAACGACTGATGCCGCTGACGTTAACGCTACTGTAAATGACGTAGTTACCGGCGCGGTTTAATTCGATCCCCATGCTAACAGCAGCTAGCAGCGACCACATCCACTATTGATAGACAATAACAAGAGACCCAGCAAACCGGAACGGAAGTGTGTGTCGCCAACTAACTTGTCCGTGGGGAAACATGGACCGAAATATGAAATATGAGTTTTTGATGAAAAAAACTGGCACTGGCTACCTTCAAAAATATGAAAGGGGCTGGCACGGAGAGTGTTAAAAAGGTCATAATATTCATTAAATAGACACTTCTCTGTCATCTGGGGACCCCCAAAAACATGACCCTGAACCATCTGGGGACCCCCAAAAACATGACCTGAACCATCTGGACCCCCAAAAACATGACCTGAACCATCTGGACCCCCAAAAACATGACCTGAACCATCTGGGGACCCCCAAAAACATGACCTGAACCATCTGGACCCCCAAAAACATGACCTGAACCATCTGGGGACCCCCAAAAACATGACCTGAACCATCTGGGGACCCCCAAAAACATGACCTGAACCATCTGGGGACCCCCAAAAACATGACCCTGAACCATCTGGACCCCCAAAAACATGACCTGAACCATCTGGGGACCCCCAAAAACATGACCTGAACCATCTGGACCCCCAAAAACATGACCTGAACCATCTGGACCCCCAAAAACATGACCTGAACCATCTGGGGACCCCCAAAAACATGACCTGAACCATCTGGGGACCCCCAAAAACATGACCCTGAACCATCTGGACCCCCAAAAACATGACCTGAACCATCTGGGGACCCCCAAAAACATGACCCTGAACCATCTGGGGACCCCCAAAAACATGACCTGAACCATCTGGGGACCCCCAAAAACATGACCTGAACCATCTGGGGACCCCCAAAAACATGACCTGAACCTGAGGGTCTCTAGAGGGTTTCTCTCATGATCAAACAATAGATGATCTCATGAGAGGAAAAAATATTTAGATAAAATGGAAAAACTACGTCTGAAAATCATTTGTGACACAGACCCCCCCCCCCCCCCCCCCCCATTATGATACAACACACTGTCTGTCTGTCCTCACAGCCTGTCTGTCTGTCCTCACAGCCTGTCTGTCTGTCCTCACAGCCTGTCTGTCCTCACAGCCTGTCTGTCCTCACAGCCTGTCTGTCTGTCCTCACAGCCTGTCTGTCCTCACACAGAGACACAGAGGAGTCTCGGTTCAACATAAACCCAGCATATAGAGGTTTAGTGAAGGAGGTGTGGAAGGTGTACAGATGAGACAGAGTGTCCTCTAACACTCTGTAGAAGGACAGAGTCCCAGCAGGACGGTCCACATAAACTGCTACTCTGTTGGAGCCAGAGGGACGGATAGGAAGGAAAGTGATCTTACTATTGTGTACGACATAGTAACTGTTACCATGGTGACCATCTTGACAGCCCAGACTCCAGGAGTGTTTATTGTATCCTAGCCAACAGTCATCACCCTTTCCTTTCCTACTGATGTCTCTGTCAGTCACTCCTATATCAACCTCTCCACTGAACTGAACCTCACTGTAGCAGCGTTCATCCAGACTCTCTGAACTCAGAACCTGAACCCTTCTATCAAACCTGTCAGGATGATCAGGATATGAATGTCTCTGATCATCCTGACCTCGTGTGACCTTCATGTTGTTCTCAGACAGAGAGAGGACATCACATGCTGTGTTTGTGTCCAGTGTGAGACGCTGGAAATCTGATGAGGAAACAACACAGTACACACACACACACACACACACACACACACACACACACACACACACACAACACACACCACACACACACACACACACACACACACACACATGATAATAAGCAACAGGTATGATGTGTGCATTAGGGTTTACAGTGATGGGGGGGGGGGGGGGGGGGGGGGGGGTCCATATCAGCGGTCCTTATTTCAGGGACCCCCAAAATCATCTATACCACCAACTTCCATCTGAAAATATGTATTTCCAGGGACCACCAGCTATAGACATAATAGACATTCTATCAGGTAAAAACTAAACATTATTCTGTTAGCCTCATAGAATGCCTAAGTCTTTTTTTGTGAAATTGAGATTCCAAGAAATTCTCAAATAGATTTGATAGAAAATGTGTTTTTTTCTTATTATCTCTTCAAAAATGATGAAGGCAGTTATCCTATGAGGCAAACGATTCACAACATTTGTCTTTCTGGGTCGGTCAGATGGGGTTCTTTCAGAATAAGAGCTGGAGCTCCTTTTGGCACCAGACTGTTTTTGTTGAAGTGCTGCATAGCACTTCCTTTAGACGATGTACAAGATGTGTGTGTGTGTGTGTGTGTGTGTGTGTGTGTGTGTGTGTGTGTGTGTGTGTGTCCCTGCCTGCATGTGTCCCTGCCTGCATGTGTGGAGTCATGTTGATGTTGCCATGTTCAGAGAAACAAGCACAATGGGACGAAGTGTGTATTGTTGATGTTGCCATGTTCAGAGAAACAAGCACAATGGGACGAAGTGTGTTTTAGTATACTGTAGCCACACACGCAGCACTTCATTTCGCACGGGTGTGATTTTTTTTTTCTTTTTTCACCTGCACTCTGATATCTGATCTGATATTTTAGCAGGTTTGGTGTCGAGGGAAAAAGACAGACTGTTAACTCATTAAACCATTTAACATGTCTGTGTTGTGCTATGAGCTTGTAGAACTGATATATTTCAACCATTGTGAAATGTGTCTCAAAGATTTAAATATAAATTCTTCCACAGCAAAAGTTCTGAACTCAAATCTTTGCTCCTCGGGGGGTCCCTGAAACAAGGGGGTCTGTGGCCAAATATAGTAGCTGGTACCACAGACTGATTTGTCGATGGCAACAAAAACGTTCAATATATGAACGTTGGAGTTTCCATCTCCAATCCAGTCTGGCAAGGAGCCTATCTCTGGGAGTGGGCGTGGCTTATTCTAGGTACAGATTCTGCCAAGGCTTCTGATTGGTCTCTGGTTTCTTTGAAAAAAAAAAAAAAAAAAAAAAAAACAGTTACGTCATCACACTGCGCCACTGAGAGCACATAGTCCGGGAGAAAATGGCGGCGCCCATGGAGCAAAAACATTGACGTTGCGATTGAGAAGGCTTTGTTTAAAACACACTCACTAAACTCCCCCACACAAACGGCAGGTTTTCTGGACGTTTACTGACGCGCGCAAATAATTAGCCAAGGGAAGAAAGCTACACCGTCCACCTTCAAGATCCACCGATTCGCGTAACTGTCCAGACTACAGCCACCAGCGGGATTGACACGGTAAGTAAAAGTAAAACCGTATCAGCTGTTGCTATGATAGGTTGGTACGCGTTTTGCTATTACCTATTGGCCTGAATATAAGACTATGATTTTTCCCAATGGAAATATCCCAAAAATGGAGTCGTCTTATATTCAGGGACTATACTATTTGACATTCAATGTTCTTTTTTCTGTAAATGGTTCTTGAAAAATGAGGGTCGTCTTATAACCGAGTCGTCTTATATTCGGGACAATACGGTATATTGGTTTATTTTACACTACCCAGCATGCATTCTACGGGTCTTATCAGGCTACTGTAAATGTGCATTTACTGTAAGAATGTAATAATCAAATGGGAATAATGAATATCTTGAAGGGACGAACATTCACGAAAGCTAAAATAGAGTAGGCCTATAGACAGTCACGCAAACTCCGTTCCAACGGCGGTTCTTCCACAGCAACTATGTCTATACTCTATGTGTCCGATAGCGTTGGGTGTGTGTTTTTATAAATTAAATATAATGCAAACAGTAGGGTAGTCTACCATTCTAATCAATTATTTTGTCATATAGGAGGACGTATGCCTGTGCCATGGACGTCACCATCATGTTCCAGATCTGTGGAGTACCAGGACTGAGGCTTTTTGGACTGCAATAGTATCGCTTATTGCCTGTCATATTTGTTATTGTTGTATAAAACGATTCTTCATATGTTGTTGTAATATCATTTGAAGCTAATTAGACTGAACAATGTACTGTACATGTCTCCACTTGAAAGGGAATGCCTAAATCAATAATATAAATGCTTATATGAATACAATGTTGAGAATCACGCGAAATCTTTTTAATGTATTGTATGTAGTCTAAGTCTACCTTGATACTATACCTTGCAGGTTAACAAAAGCCACCTGATTAGCATTTGAATAACTGGTCGGTCAATCCCCCCCTCCCTGAAAGTCGCAACGTGTGAAAAGCCACAGTTACAGTATTATGAATGAATGAATGAATGGCGTGTATACAATCCTCAGGGGGTTTCAACTGTGCTTATAAATAATCTAATTAGAAAAACAGAGTGATATTAATCTGATGGAGACGCTGGAGAGAAGAGGAAGACAAAACGGAGATGGTGGGTGGTTGGAGAACTTACTGTACACATCAGCCAAAAGTATTATGAATGTAGTGTATGAATTTGCTTCGTGCAAAACGTGACCTGAGTTGTTTCATATTGCCACCCTCGAAATTATACGGTATATAATGTATAATCTATGGTCCTAAAGCGTTTAATGTATGTTATTACATGGCTTGAATGAATGCTCCAATCAGAAGCCAGGTTCTGGTCATGTGACCGGTCACATAATACACTATAGTTCACCGCTCCGCGCTATTATTGACCGCTGCATAAACAAGGTCCCCAAAGTGCAAACAGCTGTGTTCATATCAATCCGCGCTGCGCTTCTGCATTTAGTTCAAGCACGCCGTTAGCGGGTCCATTTGGTTAGCTACGTAGCCTATTTGGTTGTTTACATGCCGTTGTCGTCCCTCTCAAGGACCACTGGTGGTCCTCGGACGTTGAAAACCACTGACGTAAGCCCGCGGTGCGCTTCCGCATTTAGTTCCAGCACGCCGTTAGTGGGTCCATTTGGTTAGCAGCTACGTATTGGTTGTTTACATGCCGTTGCCGTCACCCTCTCAAGGACCACTGGTGGTCCTCGGGCGTTGAAAACACTGACGTAAGCCATGTAATAAGCGGGATAACACCCTTCGAGGCGGTGATTGTTTCCTAACTAACTGACCTCGGCTGCGCCTCGGTCAGTTAATAGGAAACAATCATATCAATCCTAACAGTTAATAGTCAGTTAATAGGAAAACAATCATATCAATCATATCAATCCTAACTAACTGACCTCGGCTGCGCCTCGGTCAGTTAATAGGAAACAATCACCGCCTCGTCGGGTGTTATCCCTTACATAGTTACTCTTATCAGGGGTTTTCAACCTTTTTGACACCAGGGACCACCATTTATTCAGCATTTGAGCCACAGACCACCATTTGATGACACTTTAGCCCCCGAAGACCTAAAACTAAAGAATTATGTTTGGTTTTGTTCACAATTCCAGGCTTGATTTATTTTGCAAACAAAACCGTGTAGACTTCTTCATTGAATAGTGCTAATTCAGATGAATATTTTAACTTGGGAGTGTGAAAATGAAACCAAATGGACCCGCAAGGGTCCATTTGGTTTCATTTTTTACATTCTCAATAGTTACATCTGGTTAATCAACTTTCCATCATTTACCTGGGGACACCTGGAGCCCTCTCACGGACCACTGGTGGTCCCGGACCACCTGTTGAAAACCCCTGCTTTTATGATTGAATCATTTGAATGATGGTGATGTAAACATGAAAGTTTTTCTTGTTTACATTCGTTTGCATCGTTTTAGGCTCTCAAAGATTTGTATCTGGTTAAATAACTTTTCATCTGGTATTTATAACTTCTCATGGACCGCATGGTTTAGGCTATTCTATGCAACAGTGGTTCACAAAGTTTTCATGTCAAGGACGCTCAAAATAATAATCAGCCCACAGACCCCCATTTGTAAATGCCATGCAAACCTCATGTAAAAAAAAAAAAAAAAAAAAAAAACTTCACAAAATCACCTCGTTTATAGCCAAGCTAGAAAGCAGACTGAACGCTCAGGGCCGTGGAAATTATACACAATTACAATGTATACAATATATTTTCGGGAGTGGGTGTATGTGTATAATATTAAAACAATAGTTTCTCGGGCAGTTTATGCACGATAACAACGCTGTTATTCCAGAGCAGAGTGCGGTGAAGGGCTGAGTGAAGACAGCCATCGCGGCTGTAGTATTATAACCTATAGCCACCTATGCTAGCTATGTTTTACGAGGGACATTGCAAAAGCGGTCTGATCAATTATTAACAACGTGGCAACGTGTGATAGCCGAAATATCCCCGGCCATGGTCATTGACAAAGCTATGCATGTACTCGTTTCGTAGTGTTTAATATAATATGGCAATTCCCACAGTCACTTTTCAATGCAAGTCAATGGGAGCCCCATGAGATTTTCTTGAAATGGTCTCGTCACTTTCCGAGCTAATTGTGCGGTGCTTCGGGGGTTGGACCACCTTTATTCTGAAAGCTCCAAAACCAAATACACGCAGTACTGTTGTATTGGAAAATGTGTGCATAATTATTACACAATTAGATTAGATAACTGCTGGTGTTGTTTGTTGTTCTGCCTTCTGACGGTTAAGTCCACTCCAGGTATGGGATTTGGCGCTGACTGATGACGTCGATACCCTAACTCCACTCAGATTGGTTGGAGCAACATCCAATCAGAAACAACACCACTACACAACAGAAATAAGAGTCCAGCGGCTCCTTGCCAGACTGATTGGAGATGGAAACTCCAACGTTCATATATTGAACGTTTTTGTTGCCATCGACAAATCAGTCTGTGGTACCAGGCTAGAAATATAGATAATTCTGGAGGTCCTTGTATGACAGACAGACAGACAGACAGACAGACAGACAGACAGACAGACAGACAGACAGACAGACAGACAGACAGACAGACAGACAGACAGACAGACAGACTCACATGCTGTAAGGAGTTGAGGTTTAGTCCAGTGTTCTCCTCCATGATTCACACTGTAGGAAGTAGAACAACAATGAATCAGTAAAAACCTCTGCTGCTTCATGTCTCACATCAACACAATATTTACTAAACACATTTTGTCATCATTCTCCCACAGACTCTGTCCATTGGTACACCATATCTCTATGGTCATGTGATTAAGACCCATCTCTCAGGTTTGGATCAGATTGACTGGAGTAGAAATTATAGATCTGGTTTATAGATCTAGAAATTATAGATCTGGTTTATAGATCTATAAATTATAGATCTGGTTTATAGATCTATAAATTATAGATCTGGTTTATAGATCTAGAAATTATAGATCTGGTTTATAGAACTATAAATTATAGATCTGGTTTATAGATCTATAAATTATATATCTGGTTTATAGATCTATAAATTATAGATCTGGTTTATAGATTATAAATTATAGATCTGGTTTATAGATCTATAAATTATAGATCTGGTTTATAGATCTAGAAATTATAGATCTGGTTTATAGAACTATAAATTATAGATCTGGTTTATAGATCTATAAATTATAGATCTGGTTTATAGATCTAGAAATTATAGATCTGGTTTATAGAACTATAAATTATAGATCTGGTTTATAGATCTAGAAATTATAGATCTGGTTTTCAGACCATGAACACAGCGTCTGATTGGCTGTGAGACAATAAGCTACCCGTCCTGGTGGAGACCTGTGTTCTGAGGAGCACATGTTTCTACTTTAAACACTCTTTATCTGTGTGTTAAATTATACATTATGATGTCATTTATAAGAACACTGATACTTCTATCTGGACTTTATGGATCCACCTGGCCAGACAGTTAAACATTCTACACTGAACTGACCAACATGGACACAGTCCTATAGTCTACTGACTGACACAGTCCTATAGTCTACTGACTGACACAGTCCTATAGTCTACTGACTGACACAGTCCTATAGTCTACTGACTGACACAGTCCTATAGTCTACTGACTGACACAGTCCTATAGTCTACTGACTGACCAACATGGACACAGTCCTATAGTCTACTGACTGACACAGTCCTATAGTCTACTGACTGACACAGTCCTATAGTCTACTGACTGACACAGTCCTATAGTCTACTGACTGACACAGTCCTATAGTCTACTGACTGACCAACATGGACACAGTCCTATAGTCTACTGACTGACCAACATGGACACAGTCCTATAGTGGACTCACTTGACAGTCTCCAGACAGCAGACAGCTTCCTCAGACCAGAGCCTCCTAAGTGGCTGAAGTTCAAGTCCAGCTGTTTCAGATGGGAGGAGGGGTTGGAGGTCAGAGCTGAAGCCAGAGAAGAACAGCCTTCCTCTGTGACTCCACAGCCTGACAACCTGCAGAGAAATAGAGATTTAACAAAGTGCTGTTGGTGTTCCAGCAGAGATCCACACAGAGAGAAGACATTCTTTACCCCAGATCTTCAGTCTACACTGTGGACTCTTCAGTACAGCACAGAGCTGGAGCAGCTGTGATTCCTGCAGGCAGATGAAACTGAGGTCCACTTCTCTCAGATGGAGAAGATTAGAGCTGAGAGCTGAGAGCAGAACTTCAAATCCTCTCTGTGTGAACATACAGCCAGCAAGTCTGGAATTACACAGGAAATATCTGGAGTGAAAATCACAGTTTGGGAGTAAAGACACCAAGAGATGGAAAGAGAAGGAAGGAATAATGTTGAGTAAATCATCTTAGTTTAAAGAAAAATAACTGACGGCAGTAGCAAACCAACAGATAATCCCCTAGCAGTCATGATTCACATATTGTAGTTACTGTATTGTAAAGCTAGATAACACCACGCATATTATTATTCTAATCAGTGTGGAATACCATTACATTTAACTTTATTCTCTTATTATTATAATAAAACAATAAATAATAAAACATAACTAATGTAAATAATAGTGACCTCAGTGTCACCAGTTGACAGTTTGGACTCTTCAGTCCAGCAGAGAGCAGCTCCATGGATGGATCAGTTATCTCATTATAACTGATGTCCAGTTCTGTTAGATGTGAAGGATTAGAGCTGAGAGCTGAACACACAATATCATATTCTGGATTTTGGAGGTCACAGCCAACAAATCTGTAAATGTAAATGATGTAAAATCAGTGATTATCAATTCATTCAAGGAAACTGACTATACAGGCTAATGGAAATGTACAATCTATTGCATATATGTCAAACTCAAGGCCCGGAGGCCAAATCAGGCCCCATGATGAATTAATATGTTGGGATGATACTGAATTTGTATTGACTTTGGAAGGGAAATTGCCTGGAACGTCCTTAGTCCCTGTGTGCGTAGTCTGGCCCCTGACATGAGCCATTTTTTTCTAATCTGGCCCTGATCTAGTTTGTGTGTGTGCGCGTGTGTAAAGTGAGGGGTGCTCTAATCAAATACCATACAAACACAGACCTAGCTAGCGTCACTCAAATTCTCTCTCTCTCTCTCATCTCTGTCTTTCTCTCTCTCCTTATTCAAATGTAAGTATTTTGTAACTACTAACCGAGCCTTTCTGCTGTTCCTCACAGCTGGGACAAGACTTGATCTCCCCCATGCTGATTGTATGTTGTACTGGTGCAGGTCCAACTCATCCAGAGGCTCCTCTAGCGTCAGCAGGATGAAGGCCAGAGCTGAACACTGGGATGGAGACAGTTCTGTCTTTGATCTGTCTGCTGACTTCAGTAACTGTTGGATCTCCTGATGTACTGAGTGGTCGTTCATCTCCATCAGACAGTGGAAGATGTTGATGAATCTGTCAGGAGAGAGACTCAAATCATTACGGTCCATCTCCTTCAGGTTCTTGATGGCTCTCTGGATGCTCTCTGGACTGTTCTCTGTCTGACCCAGCAGACCTCCTAACAGACTCTGGTTGGACTCCAGTGAGAGACCATGAAGGAAGCGGACAAAGAGGTCCAGGTGGCCGTTCTCACTCTTCAGGGCTTTTTCCATGGCTCTCTGCAGGAAGACATCCAGGGTCATTTCTTCATTTTCTTCTTCTCCTTCTTCATTTTCTTCTTCTCCTTCCTCTTCCTCTTCTTCTTCTCCTTCCTCTTCTCCTTCTCCTTCCTCTTCTCCTTCTCCTTCCTCTTCTCCTTCTACTTCCTCTTCTCCTTCTTCTTCCTCTTCTCCTTCTTCTTCTTCTCCTTCCTCTTCTTCTTCTCCTTCCTCTTCTCCTTCTTCTTCTTCTTCTCTCAGGAATGCCTCCAGTACCTCCATGTTCTTCTGTGTGAAACAGTGGATCATGTAGACTGCAGCCATGAACTCATGGATGCTCAGATGAACAAAGCTGTAGACCTTTCTCTGAGATTGAATGGTCTCTTCTTTGAAGATCTCTGTGCACACTCCTGAGTACAGCGAGGCGTCGTTCACATCAAGACCACACTCTTCCAGGTCTTCTTGGTAGAACATGATGTTGCCTTTCTCCAGATGTTCAAACGCCAGCCTGGCCAGCTTCAGAAAAACCTCCCTGTCAGTCTCCGTGAACTTCACCCTTTTTCTTTTTTCTCTGATTCTCTCTTTTTGGTTTCCTTTTGTTTTCTTTTCTTCTTGAGTCTCGTCATACTTCATGTTCTTCCTTCTTAGCTGAAGCGCCACAAAGTGGCTGAACATCCCTGTCAGGTTCTTGGGCAGCTGTCCTGTCCCGTCTGTCTTCACCAGGTCCTCCACAACGGTAGCGGTCATCCAACAGAAGACTGGGATGTGACACATGATGTGGATGCTCTTTGATGTCTTCACATGTGAGATGATTGTGCTGGCCAGCTCCTCATTATCTCTGAACATCTTCCTGAAGAACTCCTCCTTCTGGGGGTCTGTGAACCCTCGTATTTCTGTCACCAAGTCAACGCATGCAGGAGGGATCTGATTGGCTGCTGCAGGTCTGGTGGTTATCCAGAGGAGAGCTGAGGGGAGCAGATTCCCCTTGATGAGGTTTGTCAGCAGCATGCCCACCGATGATGTCACCGTGACATCAGAGATGATGTCATTGGTGTCGAAGGCATCAGAATTGACATCAATGTTCTGGAATTTCAGTGGAAACCTGCTTTCATCCAGACCATCGAAGATGAAGCCAACTTTCCAGGCAGCGAGATGCTCTGCTGTGACCTTCTTTAACGTTGGATGGAAAGCATGGATCAGTGAGAGGAGACTGTGCTGCTCATCTCTGACCAAGTTCAGCTCCCGGAATGAGAAGGGAACCAGGAGAACGATGTCTTGGTTCTCCAAACCTCTTGCCCAGTCCAGAGCGAACTTACGCGTGGAGAATGTCTTTCCGATGCCAGCGATGCCATTGGTCAGAACTCTTCTGCTGGGTTTGTCTCTGCCAGGGAGGATGGTCTTAAAGATGGAACAGCACTTGATCAGGTCATCATGGAGGGTCTTCATCTTGGAGAAGGTCTCAAGCTGCCACACCTCATGTTGCTGATTAACCCCTTCACTCCCTCCTGCTGATAGGTGGAGGTCTGTGTAGATGCTGGAGAGGGAGGGCACTTCAATGACGTATGTCACACGTTCAAGACCGTCCAGAGTGACCTTAAAAACCTTTAAATCCTCCTGCAGACTGACACCTGATATGAGAAGACAATTAATACATGTTAAATATTCTGTTTCATTCATAACTTTACATTGAATAATCCATAGCATTTAAACTATATGAATTAAATCAAATCTACCATTCAATGAGAATCAAAAGAGAAGAAAGATGAAAATATACAGTAAAACACTGGATCATTTGTTTTAGTCTAAATGTATATTTCATCATCAGTATTTGGACATTGATACAGTAATACAACATGGATATTTAATCTGCTGTTATTTAAACATTTCATTAATTGATATGAAATGTTAATGAGTGTAAAATGTGTCCAGTCTTACTGTGTCCAGGTGTGATTTGAATGAGTGTCTTCTGTCCAGGTGTGTTTCTGAATGTCTCTCTGTGGAGATGAAGACAATACAATATAGATAATAAATTAGATAATGTAATATACAAACTATAAACTCTAACACTTGTATGAGGCATTCATCATTATAAAATCAAAATTTCTCTTTAGATCATCTTTAAAATAACTAGGATTCAGCAACGTGTGAAACAGATCAGAAGGGTTAGATGTTGATTGAAAATACCTTGACTAAAATGTGATCAAATTGATGGTACAGGTTATTATTTTTGGGTGCTGTTGTTTATAAAGCAGTAGAGACACATCCTGAGTTGAGACATGTGTTAATTAATAACAGCTGTTTAATGACCTCAATCTGTCAACATTTTAATAAAAATGTTTTTAAATAGACCTACAGTAAGGAGGACAATAGCTGGTGCTTCACACAGATTAATGATGGAATTAAACATATTAAACAGTAGCTGAGGTTTATTACAGTTTGTGTTAACTAAATTAGATATGTATTGTGTTTTTGCTGTTTTTAATGCTCTGTAAAATCAGTTCAGGGATAATATTATGTTGTGGTTTCACTAGACATGTTAAAGACTGTAGTTACAGGGTCTGGCCATGAGGGGGCACAAGAACACCACACTAGGACTAGACAGTCAGTAGGAGGAAGTTAGAAAATAACACTACATGTTACAATATTACATTGTATTGTTATATATTTATAGAGGATTGTCATACTGTGTATCAGGAGGTCCAGGAGGTTCATCAGTGAATCTAATGGGTCTTTCCATAGAGTGGTCACTCTTCACAGACAGAATGCTGGGAGTTGAACACTCTGCTCTGTGGTCAACACTTCTGGAATTATACAGACAGGAATAAAAATACATACACAACACAATGTGGAACAATATGAGAATAATAAATAAATACATAAACAACAGGGACAGACAGCAAAGAATAGTGCTTGTAGCTGCCATGTATTCCACTCCATGTGGTACAGCGATGCATCAGAATGATTTGTCCAAGAAGATAAGACAACAGAAGACAACAAGTTATATTTACATGCTGCTGCTGATATTCACCTGGCTGAGTTAACCTGGTTAAAGAGTTTCATGATTTTGTATTTTTCCAATTTTGTACATGTTTAAGAGGTGACAATACTCAATTGGAACTTGGTGTGCAATGATGTGGTCACTTTGTATTAAGGGTTTCTTCCTAGGGGCTGAACATTTCCCATCAACTGTTCCAATGAAAAAAATGTAATTTAGTGACATCACACAATAGTCCTCTCCTCTGACCCCTCCCCCTTTATCATATAACTAAAGATTCAAGAACTTTATTGCCATGTCAACCTATGTTGATAGGAATCTGTCAAGACAACAAGAAGACAGTACAGTGCAAAGACCAGCAGCATAGAAATTACATATGTTTCTTAAAGTGCTGTATGTATTGCATGTTGAGAAGGGAGGCACTGGAGCAGCACAGACAGTTTAAGCCTTTTAATTTAAATACAGGATGCATACAAAAGTGACAACGTTTCCATGTATCAGTCACATCTTCGTCAGGTCCTGACCTGACGAAGGCATACCGAATTATTTTTTGTAAACTGATGATAAACCTCACCACCAAGTCTTGTAACTTTTTCCGTTAGTATCTCAGAGGAAGAATAGTTGAATGTGGACGGACGGATGGTCATACAGAGGTAAAAAATAAACCAGATTTTCCCACCATACAGTATGTGATTTTTGAAGTGCTGCCAAGCACTTCCTTTAGACGATGTACAAGATGTGTGTGTGTGTGTGTGTCCCTGCCTGCATGCGTGTGTCCCTGCCTGCATGTGTCCCTGCCTGCATGTGTGGAGTCATGTTGATGTTGCCATGTTCAGAGAAACAAGCACAATGGGACGAAGTGTGTTTTAGTATACTGTAGCCACACACGCAGCACTTCATTTCACACGGGTGTGATTTTTATTTGTGTCTTTCAGGTCCATACTGTCTTAGATTAAATCACTCCATGTGTGGCAGTGGCTCAGTGGTAGAGTCACCGGATGGTAACCACAAGGTTGCCGGTTCGATCCCGGCTCCCGCAGAGTTATTGTCGAAGTGTCCTTGAGCAAGACACTGAACCCCTAACTGCTCCTGATGTGCTAGTAGGTACCTTGCATGGTTTCCACTGCCATCAGTGTATGAATGTGTGTGTGAATGTGATGCACAAGCTATGTAAAGCACCTTGGATAAAGGCGCTATATAAATTTACCATTTACCAACACATGTTATAGGATGGAGTTTAGATTACAACATCTGTCTGTTATTGGAACAGCTGCTGTGAAGCTCAATTAGGACTCAATCATGTCGGGTGTAACAATACAGATAAAAGATAAAAGATGTCACTTTATTTTTAGTTTTGAGGGGATTTTTTTTGGGTACATGGCTCCATTCCGACACCTCTCCATTCCGACATGGTTCCATTCCGACATGGTTCCATTCCGACATGACTCCATTCCGACATGGCTCCATTCCGACATTTCCCCATTCAGACATACCTCTATTCCGACAGATTTTAGTCGGGTGCGCGTGGGGGAGGGGGGTCTGCAGTGTTGGACAGACAGAAAGCTTGTGCGCGCACTAGTTCTCTGCCCCTCTCCTCTCTCTCTCTCTCTCTCTCTCTCTCTCTCTCTCTCTCTCTGTTGATGACGAGTTACTATGGTAACCCGTATCTGACACACGTGGGGGGCGGGGTCGAAGTGAGAGCCGTGAGAACGTGTAGAGTAGACTCAACGACTATCTGCGGCCTTCTGGGGTGTGTGTGTGTGTTGTGTGTGTGTGTGTGTGTGTGTGTGTGTGTGTGTGTGTGTGTGTGTGTGTGTGTGTGTGTGTGTGTGTGTGTGTGTGTGTGTGTGTGGCAGGGTTTATAGGGTAATGGTTAACTGAAACTGTTGAACTAAAAAAAACTACAAATAAATAAAAAACTAGCCTATAACTAAACTATAACTGCATATTGGGTTCATAAAATTAACTGAATTCATACTTAAAATATTCTTTTTTGGTTTTATCAATATGTATATGGCTTTCAGTCATTTATATATTCAGCACCAGTACAGTATGAAAATACTGACTAGCAATTGCGCCCTAAAACTAATTAAAACTAACTACCTTTAAAAAGAGAGTAAAAACTAACTAAAACTAAACTGAAATGAAATGAAAAATCAATATAATAACCCTGGTGTGTGTGTGTGTGTGTGTGTGTGTGTGCGCGCGCGCGCGCTCGCTCACGTGCCGTTATATTATTGTATTATATAAAATTTTCCAACATGAATTTCACCCAAATTGGACCGTCTGTGCATTAGTCTCTCTCGCTCTCTCTCTCTCTCTCTCTCTCTCTCTCTCTCTCTCTAATTATATGAAGCGCAATATATGCACGCACAGTTCTAACGAAAAAAAAAAAACAAACTAAGTAGGCTACTTTTTATTATTATCTTGACTCCTTGTTCTTATGTGTGTGGGTTTATCAGAGTGCAGGCCAGGCTCCTAACCAACGGGCCTCGGGCTGGGCTGAACTCGTATAGGGCAATGCTGCGTTAAGGGCTGTTTTTTCCTCGAGAAAAAAAAACACCGATCACTGAGTCCATAGACATAGCCTACTTCACCGGTTCTTGTTCAGAAAAAAATCGAGACTGTCTCATAGATTTGTTAATCACTGCTAGAGCTGTCAGCTGTTGGCCCTTGAAATAAAAATGGGGTCCGAGGGATGATTAGAATCAATGATCAGGCATGTTACCAAATCAAAGCGCATCTCTCTCTCGCACCATGTGAGTGCACGGTCTGATATACCACTATAGGCCTATTGCATATTAAGCATAATAGGGTTAGTTATACCTAGAACGACTGAAGCTCAGAGGTCTTTTTGATCTCTGGAATCCTCACCCTTTCTCCCTCCTTGAAAGTTCACACCTACATGCCAAGAAGAGCTCTATTGTTCCAGCTAATGGCTCATTTACATTCCAATTGAAGAGCCCAAGACTTGTCATTGTCTTTTGACTTTTACTTTTTTACTTTTAGTAAGTAACTAAGTTTTATTTTTTATTTCATCTGTTATTTAGTGCACACAGACCCGCCAAAGGGTTTTCGTCCATTTAGTCATTTTAGTTTATCATGTGCAGCTGCGATGCGGCAACGCGGCCTATAAGCACGCAGCCTGGCTGAGGGCTTAGGACAGACACATGCATGAGTATAGCCTATTCTCAAACGATTATAGATCTTATTTTCAAACGATTATAGCTCGGTCAATTCTCAATCATTTCTTACCATTCAACATGTTATGTTGAAAAAAAATGTTCCTTGTTTTTTTGCTGTATGTGGCGTGCATTTATCCCAAGTCTGCGAAATGTTATAAAGTAAATGGCAAAAAAGTCGGGAATTTGTGGCAAAAAAGATGTTTTTTGATCATTCATTTCTCGGTCAATTCTGGACCATTTTTTACATTTCAAAATACAGCGTGATGGGAAAAACATTCTCTCTCAGATGCTGTATAGAATATGTGGGTAGGTGTTCTCCACGATGCGGGATCGAGCAAAATTTAAGTGTCGGGATCGCCTTCTTTCTTGCTTTTCTTTTTTCTTTTTTGCGTATTTGCAGAGCCGGCTAAAAGGCTGTGGAGAGAGAGAGAGAGAGAGAGAGAGAGAGAGAGAGAGAGAGAGAGAGAGAGAGAGAGAGAGAGAGAGAGAGAGAGAGAGAGAGAGAGAGAGAGAGAGAGAGAGAGAGAGATGCATCTTCGTGTGGGGATTCAGAGGACCGTTTCCACCGAAATCCCGACACTTAAATTTTGCTCGATCCCGCATCGTAGAGAACACCTACCCACATATTCTATACAGCATCTGAGAGAGAAGGTTTTTCCCATCACGCTGTATTTTGAAATGTAAAAAATGGTCCAGAATTGACCGAGAAATGAATGAAATATATGAGATATGGCAATATGAGAACCCCAAAGAAAAGACTCAAGGAGAGGGACAGAGACAGAGAGCGCACAGCGTCCACTGTCGTCCAGGGCAAGTGAATCTTTTATTATGTTTATTTATAGTTTATTTTAAGTAGGCTACATTTAAAAGATTAGCATAATTGACCCCCCCCCCCCCCTCTTTACCCTCGAAACTATAGACATACCGTCATGTACCCCCACCCCCTCCCAGTATAAACAGTAATAGGCCTACTGTATGAACAGTATTAAACAGTAGGCTATACAATAAAATAAATAATAATATTAAGTAAATGTCACTCGAACGAACTGCAGTCCAATTCACGGGAATGGGGGGGGGGGGGGGGGGGGTCACTGCGCCCCTGCTCTCTTCCCATTTAGCAGGTGTGCGTTTAAATGCCTTATTTTACTTATTTAACGCACCGCTATTTCACAGCCGCACGCGACGATTGCTTTTTGCCTTTAGTGGGGATAATGGGGGGGGACCACCTAGACTGGGGGGGTCCACTGACCATGGGCGGCGTGGCCATCGGGACCACCGGGACTTTTCCCGGTGGCCTGCGCCACCTAGTGGCCTGGACAGGGTACAAAAAAAAAAAAAAAAAAAAAAAATTTTTTTTTTTTTTTTTTTTTTTTGAAACCTCCAGGGCAGGCCAGCGCGACAGGCCCAGGCCAGCCCAGGCCAGGCAAACTAGTGTTTCTCCTTCCAAAAATAAAAGGTGTTCTAGTACTACAGAGTTTAGTTAAACAGTGTGAGTGACTGAGTGTAACCTGATACCCTGCACCAGTGCACCTGCATGCGCCGGACTGGAGAGAGCGAGTTAGCGAGAGGCTCCCAGCTGGCCTGGGATCCAGGGGCGTAGCTACGGGTGGGCTGGGGTGGGCCACTGCCCACCTAAATAGAGAGCTGGCCCACCCATTGAAAACATGACTAAGAACTTGAGAAAACAAAGGACAAAGACCAGAGAGCCTCTAGAGAGAGCTTGAGAGGTCTAGACTCACTGTAGTTACAGTATAATGGGTGATTTGCGGGCACTAATCACCCAGTATAATGCAAATGGAGCTTTTCATTCACCCTTTGTTTGTAAACCTGCCAGATCGTTATCATTTGGCAGGTATCAAAACAATAGCGCTTGTTTCTGTGGGGGGACTTTCACAAGGATTTTTCAAAAGTTAACTCTGGTCTGTTCTCCTGAAAGAAAATCTGTCATGATCAGCAGACACATTGGTAACTAATTTATAAATGGCTGTGATTCAATAGTGAACAGCTGAAATCTATTTGATAATGATTGTGCTAATGAAACAAAACACTGTGTTGGTGACAGGATTATTATTTCATGTTTCATGACATTAATTCAACCATTGTACAGTAAAGGTTATATAAACTGAAATATAACCGTATATGACAATAATAGCAATAAATAGATTTCTTGCACGTGCAAATTTGCGGCCATCACGCACGCAGCATGCCCACTCTGAATAGCTCATGCCCACCCTGAATTGAGTTTCTGGCTACGCCACTGCTGGGATCAGTGGGGGACACACCCCCTGCCAGCCCCCTTCTTGTGTGTGTGGTGGCCAGTGTTGCCAACTGCCAAAATCCAAAATGCACTAGTGGCATTTCCAAAATGCACTAGAATGCGCCAGATGCTTGCCTGGAAGGTGTGTAGACTTGGGATAATTCACATGAGGAATATTTTTAACTCTTGAGACTTGAGTGTGAAAATGAAACCAAATGGACCCGCAAGGGACCAGTTGGCAACACTGGTGGTGACCAGTGTTAGGACATGTGCACTACCTAACTTAATATATTACCAACCAAAATTCAGTAACTTGTAATATAAATACATTACTTAACAAAAAATGAATACATTATACTTTTCTTTCTGCCATTACTGCACTACTTTCTATATTACTTTCTGTCAATATGTCTCACTGCAAGTGTTCATGTGAAATTATCTCGACATCTGCAGAAGTTAAATAATTACTTATTTTCTATAATTTCTCAAATTATTTACTGGCTTCCATGAATTCAAGGAATACATTTAACTCCTTTTTCAAGTTGATCTCAAATGGATTTGGCTAGATGGTGTTTGCTTTATTGTAGGTATGCCACTGGCCTACACAATATTTTATTAATAGTGATACTAAATATTTTGTAAAACATTTTTAAAGTAATATGTAATAGTAATATTAGTTCGTTTGAAAATAAACCTTTGAAGGCACAGTAGCTTTGTCATGCTTCGACTTTTGCGAGGTGAGGTGGGGGGGGTGGGGGGGGGGTGGCCTGGCCAATGGCAAAGTCCAGATGGCCTGGCCAGCCCCACTCCGCCCCTGCCACTGACTGTCATTGCACAAACGTTGTTATTCACCGGCGAATAAAACTTTGTTTTGCAATGCTATGGTTCATTCTACTTATTCAAGCTGTTTTACCATGGCCATTCTTCATATTAATGTTGGGGTTTTGACATTTTAACATTTGGAAACTTTTTTTCCTTCTTCAACCACAAACGGGATTCTATGCTGCACTTTTTTTTCTTCTTCAACCACAAACAGGACCCTATGCGGTTGCACTGTTTTTCTTCAACAATCCATGGGACTTTTAGCAACACGTCCCGCACTCATTTCACTGTCATTTCATACATTCTCAACCGGTGATCCGTCCTTCAGTAGGCTAGTAAGGAACCAAATGGACGCTTATGTATCTGTATCAGCATGTGCCAGAACGTAACCAAATGGACCCCAACTGGTCCATTTTGTTGCATTGAAACACGCTCGGAGTTGTAACCAAATGAACCCCAACTGGTGCGTTTTGTTGCATTGTTAGTTGGTACACTCTCGGAGTTTATTATTGCGCAGATTATACATCTAGGGGTTTCAGCCCCAGTACTTCACCCGCCGTTAAATAGCTACTCTTTCTGGACCACAAATGCAGCATTTACTGTGAAAGAAATGCAAAATATCCCTTCTTCTCAATGCGATGCATTGAGCACTTGTAGATCTGCTATTTTTGTCCAAACTTGCCTTCTTCATTAAACCCTGCCCCCCTAACACTCTTTGCATGTCCCTGCTATGGTGCGAGGATCAACAGCTGCTGTGTAATAGGCCTATATTATAGTCCTTTTCGGTTATAGTCTATTTGGTTCTTTTACTGTCATTTACATGGATCGGGACCACCCTGTCAAGGACCACTGCTTGCGTTCCCCAACATTATGAAAACATTAGCTGGCGTTCATGCTCGCCGCTTACCGGGGCTGCGAGACTACAAGCCCCGTTGCACAACCTCTCACGTTCGGGGTCCATTTGGTTACGTTTGTACGTTCTGGCACATGGTGATACAGATACATAAGCGTCCATTTGGTTCCTAATCCTTACTATAGTTCAGTTCTGAAGGACGGATCACCGGTTGAGAATGTATGAAATGACAGTGAAATGAGTGCGGGACGTGTTGCTAAAAGTCCCATGGATGGTTAAAGAAAAATCAGTGCAACAAGCATAGAGTCCCGTGTGTGGTTGAAGAAGAAAAAAAAGTGCAGCATAGAATCCCGTTTGTGGTTGAAGAAGGAAAAATGGGAAAAAAAGGAAAAAAAAAGTTTCCAAATGTTAAAATGTCAAACCCCCAACATTAATATGAAGGCAATGGTAAAACAGCTTGAATAAGTAGAATGAACCATAGCCTTGCAAAACAATGTTTTATTCGCCGGTGAATAACAACGTTTGTGCAATGACAGTCAGTTGACCCCCCCTGTCTGGGTGGTCCCCACACACACACACACACACACACACACACACACACACACACACACACACACACACACACACACACACACACACACACACACACACACACACACACGTCGTGTCCTTGTCGCGTTGGCAAGTGATCCATTGCAACAACGTGCATGCATGCTTCATTACACAGCGGAGCGAAATTTTGATTGATGGGACTCGTTAAGAGACCCGTTCATAAAAAGATGATGGACTGAAATGGACCCACGTCCGAGTCCCAACCATACTGCCGTCCAACGCTATTCCGCTATTCTTCTCTTATCCTGCCTATAACCGAAACCTGGCCCTAACCCCCTAACTATCTTTGCCGCCGGTGGAGCTGATCATCCCCCTAACTATCTTTGCCGCCGGCGGAGCTGATCATCCGCGAACGGTTCACTACGATATTATTTTTTTCCTCATCACTTGTCGGAATAGTGTTATTTTTGACAAAAATATAATGGTCGGCATTCCGACACATAATGCTTGTCGGAATGGTGCTACCCCTTCTGTCGGAGTAGCGCCATGTGCCCAAAAAATATAAGTATTGCTACTCCGACAATTGAGCGTCAATGTCGGAGTAGCGAGGTGTCGGAATGGAGCATGAACCCCATTTTTTTAACCGTTTTGATGTTATTCCCAACAGAAATACAGTCTGTTGTTCCACTATATTGCTCAAAGGGGCTGTGGAAATCATTCTGATAATACTGTAGCTCACAACAGCAACAATGAAAACCGCTAAAACAATTAAACTAGTTTGTTTTTTAGAATCATGGACTTAGGCTAAACATTTGGACTGATGAACTATGAACTGAACTAGTTCATTTTTGTATATGTGAGCTGAACAAGTTAATGTAGAAAGTGAATTAACTCTCCCAACAATCTAGTATTTAACCCTAACCCAAGTAAGTACCGTATTTATAGAAGTATTATCATACTTAGTGTGTTTAGGTCCAGGAGGTCCATCAGTGAATCTAATGGGTCTTCCCATAGAGTGGTCACTCTTCACAGACAGAAGGCTGGGAGTTGGACTCTCTGCTCTGTGGTCAACACTTCTGGAATTATACAGAGAGTAATGACAATACATACACAACACAATGTGGAACAATATGAGAATAATAAATAAATACATAAATAAACAACAGGGACAGACATGTATTCCACTTCATGTGGTACAGCGATGCATCAGAATTGATTTGGAGACACCAGGCAAACTATATGATAACAACATTTCAGAGAGCCATAAAGTTTTCATTGAGAATGCTAGACATGTGAGTTTATCGTGTCTGAAGACTACCTTATGAACAATCTGTCACGTGTAATACGTCTGTCTGTGTAATAGTATAATATTTATAGAGGATTGTCATACTGAGCATCAGGAGGTTCATTACTGAGGTCTGGAGGAAAGTCTTTAGACTGGTCACTCTTCACAGACAGAAGGCTGGGAGTTGGACACTCTGCTCTGTGGAATCATAAAACACATTTATACAATTAGCCCTACGCTAAGCCCCGCCCACTCCACTCTGTCCTTCAACCCCATAGAGATGCAGTTAAATGACAGGATTTATCCATCATGGCGTCTGATAAACGACTCATTTATAGATTGTCTGTATTATTTACCTACAGACAATTTATAATATAGTTATTTATCAGACACTGAATCCACAGTTACTTACATCAAGGAATGAAAAATCAGACAATACAAACAGATTAGTTTGTCAAGCATACATAAGATAAAAACATAATTTATATAGGATAATTAAACATATGGATACAAATACTATATAGTGCTGTGTTTACATGAAATGCTATAAATCTACATTAGTTAGGGAAAATTAGCAATATTTTTGGACAATCTGTGAAAAAATTTACTACCAATAGCTTTCTTCGCCAATGTGTTCTGATAGGTGTCTAGAATCACCTCTCAATTAGTGCAAGTCCAAATCCCATGGGAAAATCCTGGAGAGCCAATCAAAGTTATGGAGCACAGACTGCTTTGGTGAAAAATATGAACAAAAATTAAAAGTCCAAAATGAAATTGTGGGGTGTCTAACTAGGGGTTTTCAGGGGTGCTGAATCCATTCCAAACATTAGTTTTGGGTAAAAATGTCTCCCTGGCCATATAACCTATATGTTGGTTATTAAGCTGTAATTAAGCCGCTATTAAGCCATAATGTATTCTATGCAGCATAAGAATAGTGTAGAATAGATCATGATGGTATTGCTGAATTGCTTCTATTCTTAAAAATACCATAAGACAAGAGTGTACACCTACTGTGCCCAAGCTCAGTGGGATAGACTGTCTGCCTTTGGGAACGTAAGGAGCACCAAGGGCATGGTTGAAAAATAATGGGAAATGAAAAGTTAAAAATGAATTTGTTAGGTGTTTAACTAGGGGGTTTTCTTGGGTGCTGAATCCATTCCAAACATTAGTTTTGAGTAAAGAACAAGTCATTTTCCAGAACATATGTTATTACATACTTTTAAAGTAAGAAATGTGCAGTAGCCTATTGATGAAATCTGGTCAGTTTGGGCAATAACCAAGTCTATAATATATTGTAACTGCTAACTGTAATACTAGTATAACTGCTGAGGCAGTCAACTGATGTAATCCTCTTCTTATCACATTAACATGTTGCTGCTACTCATTTTAGAAACCATTTTATTACTTTGCATCGACAAGGACAGTGTTTAATAGTCAATAATCACATCCAACAGCTGGGCCTCTTTAACCTGTTCAATAACAGCTCCTTGCAAAACATCAGAATACTTTTTTTTTTAAGTTTCAGCTTTAGCCTATTTTACCTAGTTAGAAACCATTACTCAATATTAACAGAAGCAGAATTTTCCTATTCAACAGATCTCAACAATTGCAAGGGTGCAATTTATCAGTGGATGTAAGCTTCATACATATATAATATGTTGCCATTGATTAAAATCAACAGAATTGACCAAAGTACTGCACAGTCTGTGCGAGAGCCAGCAAAATCCAAAAGCGCCCTCGCCCGCGGGCGCCCGGTTTCAAAAGCGGGCGCCCGGTTTCACAAAAACGGGCGCCCGGTTTCACAAAAACGGGCGCCCGTTTTCAAAAGCGGGCGCCCGTTTTCAAAAGCGGGCGCCCGTTTTCACAAACTAGGCTATGCCTAAACCTAACTCTAACCCTAAACTTAACCTCAGTAAACCTATGCCTAAACCTAACCTAACCCTAACCATAACCTTTTGAAAAGGGCGCCCGTTTGTGAAACCCAAACCACTAGTGTTAAACCCAAACCACTAGTGAAGAATAGATCAAACCCAAACCACTAGTGAAGAATAGATCAAACCCAAACCACTAGTGAAGAATAGATCAAACCCAAACCACTAGTGAAGAATAGATCAAACCCAAACCACTAGTGAAGAATAGATCAAACCCAAACCACTAGTGAAGAATAGATCAAACCCAAACCAATAGTGAAGAATAGATCAAACCCAAACCACTAGTGAAGAATAGATCAAACCCAAACCACTAGTGAAGAATAGATCAAACCCAAACCACTAGTGAAGAATAGATCAAACCCAAACCACTAGTGAAGAATAGATCAAACCCAAACTACTAGTGAAGAATAGATCAACGAAAATCATGATAGGGATAAAACAAAACATTACAGCGGCCACAAAAAACTGTGTCTATCTAATCACATGCAACAAATGCAAGTTACAATATGTAGGGGAAACCAGAAACACAATAGCAGATAGACTCAACCAACATAGATATAACATAAAAAATGCCAAAGAGATGTCCCTAATAGTAGAACATTTTATGGGACATGGAATTGGGGCAATGGAAGTGTGTGGATTAGAATCCAATCAAACATGGACAGAGGGAGAGAGAAAGTTTGCAGAAAAACAATGGATTTTAAAACTTAACACAACATTTCCACAAGGCCTAAATCACTATGAAAGATAATTAAGATTACTTATCTCAGACCTATAGACTCCTTCAACAAAGATGGCGAATGCAAATATTCTCTGTATTGTACTCATACATAATGTTGTAAGATACAAAACATTGAAGTCTTTTACCACAAACCTAAACTTAACCTCAGTAAACCTATGCCTAAACCTAACCTAACCCTAACCATAACCTTTTGAAAAGGGCGCCCGTTTGTGAAAACGGGCGCCCGTTTTTTGTGAAAGCGGGCGCCCGCTTTTGAAACCGGGCTCCCGCGGGCAAGGGCGCTTTTGGATTTCGCCCCTGCTGGTCTGTGCAGTGCTGCAGTTTCTATGTGGAGTTTCCATGTTCTCATCAAAAAGGAGGTGGGTCGCACGACAGGTTGCAGGAGTGTTGTAGTTTATTCATTTCTGCTTACATTTCTTTGTACTTTGCAATAGATGCACATGGACTATACCGTACGAGATCCCACCAGGAAGACCAATTGTATCAGATTGTGGAAGTGAGACTTATCATTCGGCTGAATATATTGAGCATTTCCTAAACCCTCTGTCTACAAAACACCCATCCTACATCAAGGACACTTATGACTTTGTTGAAAAAATCAAGGCCATAACTGTACCGCAAAATGCAATTTTATTTTCCATTGACATAGACAGTCTGTACACAAACATAGAGACAGACGCCGGACTACAGGCGGTAAAGGAAATGTTCAAGAAATATCCAGACAGTAAGCGCCCAGATGCAGAATTACTAGAATTACTACATCTAAATCTGACCAAGAATGACTTTCAATTTAACAATAAATTTTACCTTCAAACAAAGGGTACAGCTATGGGAAAACGGTTTGCTCCTTCCTATGCAAACATCTACATGGCTCTATGGGAGGAAACAGCTCTAAAAAAGTGTAGACTTAGACCCACACAATATTTCAGGTTCCTTGATGACATTTTTGGAACATGGACTCATTCAGAACAAGAGTTCCAAGAATTCATTAATATTTTAAACACACACCATAGATCAATTACAATCAAATACACTACAAGCACAGAAAAAATTGATTTCCTAGATGTTACAGTATTCAAAGGACCAAACTTTAGCACAAGCGGGAAACTGGATCTTAAAGTTTACTTTAAAGAAACGGACACACATGCACTTTTACATAAAACATCCTTCCACCCACCACACACATACAGAGGTATAGTGAAATCACAACTTCTAAGGTTCAGTCGCATCTGTACACAACAAAGCGATTTTAAATTGGCATGTAAAACTCTATTTAATGCCCTAAAACAGCGGGGGTACACAAGGACCTTTCTTAGAAACACCTTTGACACCTTTCGAGAGGTGAAAGAGAGGGATAGAAGACCCCAAATTGCTCTAGTAACCACATATTCAACATTAAGCAAAATAGCTAGCATAAGGATCAAAAGAAACTTTGCAAGAAGAGCAGAAGATCCACTAGAGGGGTACAAAGTAATACCCGCCTACAGAAAAAATAAAAACTTAAAAGATTACCTAGTCCACAGCAAACTCAAAGGAACAAACAGAACCCTCCCTAAAAGTCCAGATTACTTTAAACCCAAACCACTAGTGAAGAATAGATCAACGAAAATCATGATAGGGATAAAACAAAACATTACAGCGGCCACAAAAAACTGTGTCTATCTAATCACATGCAACAAATGCAAGTTACAATATGTAGGGGAAACCAGAAACACAATAGCAGATAGACTCAACCAACATAGATATAACATAAAAAATGCCAAAGAGATGTCCCTAATAGTAGAACATTTTATGGGACATGGAATTGGGGCAATGGAAGTGTGTGGATTAGAATCCAATCAAACATGGACAGAGGGAGAGAGAAAGTTTGCAGAAAAACAATGGATTTTAAAACTTAACACAACATTTCCACAAGGCTTAAATCACTATGAAAGATAATTAAGATTATTTATCTCAGACCTATAGACTCCTTCAACCAAGATGGCGAATGCAAATATTCTCTGTATTGTACTCATACATAATGTTGTAAGATACAAAACATTGAAGTCTTTTACCACAAACCTACCCTAAACGTAACCCTAACCTCAGTAAAACTATGCCTAAACCTAACCTAACCCTAACCATAACCTTTTGAAAAGGGCGCCCGTTTGTGAAACCCAAACCACTAGTGTTAAACCCAAACCACTAGTGAAGAATAGATCAAACCCAAACCACTAGTGAAGAATAGATCAAACCCAAACCACTAGTGAAGAATAGATCAAACCCAAACCACTAGTGAAGAATAGATCAAACCCAAACCACTAGTGAAGAATAGATCAAACCCAAACCACTAGTGAAGAATAGATCAAACCCAAACCACTAGTGAAGAATAGATCAAACCCAAACCACTAGTGAAGAATAGATCAAACCCAAACCACTAGTGAAGAATAGATCAAACCCAAACCACTAGTGAAGAATAGATCAAACCCAAACCACTAGTGAAGAATAGATCAAACCCAAACTACTAGTGAAGAATAGATCAACGAAAATCATGATAGGGATAAAACAAAACATTACAGCGGCCACAAAAAACTGTGTCTATCTAATCACATGCAACAAATGCAAGTTACAATATGTAGGGGAAACCAGAAACACAATAGCAGATAGACTCAACCAACATAGATATAACATAAAAAATGCCAAAGAGATGTCCCTAATAGTAGAACATTTTATGGGACATGGAATTGGGGCAATGGAAGTGTGTGGATTAGAATCCAATCAAACATGGACAGAGGGAGAGAGAAAGTTTGCAGAAAAACAATGGATTTTAAAACTTAACACAACATTTCCACAGGGCTTAAACCACTATGAAAGATAATTAAGATTACTTATCTCAGACCTATAGACTCCTTCAACAAAGATGGCGAATGCAAATATTCTCTGTATTGTACTCGTACATAATGTTGTAAGATACAAAACATTGAAGTCTTCTACCACAAACCTAAACTTAACCTCAGTAAACCTATGCCTAAACCTAACCTAACCCTAACCATAACCTTTTGAAAAGGGCGCCCGTTTGTGAAAACGGGCGCCCGCTTTTGAAACCGGGCTCCCGCGGGCGAGGGCGCTTTTGGATTTCGCCCCTGCTGGTCTGTGCAGTGCTGCAGTTTCTATGTGGAGTTTCCATGTTCTCATCAAAAAGGAGGTGGGTCGCACGACAGGTTGCAGGAGTGTTGTAGTTTATTAATTTCTGATTACATTTCTTTGTACTTTGCAATAGATGCACACGACAGTTTCGGCCGTGCCGGCCTCCTTCAGGTTCACACCTGAAGAAGGCCGGGAATTGGTAACGTGTTCCTTCCACGTTCCTTCCCTGGTGCTCCAACCAGGGAAACTCCCCCCTGTCAGGTGAAAAGAAGGCAGCTTGGACTCCTCATGCATTGAAGGAAGCATGAGGCCAGTCCGCTGCCTCCCCAGGATGGTGGAGGGTGTGTAGAGCCCAGGATCACGTTAGGAATTTGCACTGGGTGAAAAATGGGTTACAAAATCGTGTTTTTTGCTACACAGTTAATAATTCAAAGCATCATACAAATAGAGCACAATATAAAAACTGTCCACAAATGGTGCATTTGTATACAGTGCCTTTATGCAAGGCTATTTAGATTCAGCCAGTCATGGACCAATTGCTGGAGAAAAACATGCAAGGCACCAACCTGTACATCAGGAGAAATGAAGGGTTCAGTGTCTTGCTCAAGGACACTTCGAGCATGGGGGGAGCCTCATTCTACCACTGATCTACTGCCACCCTCCCCTCCACCCAAACAATGGACACTAGTAAATGGACACTTTGGACCACTTCACGTATTGCGAGGACCAGGAACCATCAACCAAGACACAGGGTTAGATGCAGTCTTAAGCTCACACGAGCGTTTATTACTTTTCACAGGATACAGGAAATATTTCTCACTTTGAAGGTAAGTATTCTACTTCAGCAGGTAAGACAGTTCATTCTTTCTCTTTAGGGGAGGGGGGCGGACGAGGAGGACCACCGGTGGATCTTCAGGTTGCAGGTAAGTACACAGGTGAGTAGGGGGGGGACAACTTAGGGCTCTTCTGCAGGTAAGTAGAAAGGTAATGTTAACAAAACGTCTCTGCCGTCAATGGTTCTTAAAGGGTTAACTCAAAACAGGCACTTCATCATCAACTATAGGGAAAACGTCCAACTTAAACTCCATTTAGCTGTGGTTCCATCCTCAGAAGATATAGGTGAGTTATCTTGTCTTACTTTAGCTCAGAAAGGGGGGTGAGGGGCTCCAGCCCAGGGAGTGAGATCCTGCTCCTTTCATCATTTCATCATCATCATTATTTCTCGGTGAGTATAGAGCCCAACGGTTCATACGGTGCCTGCAATCAAACATACATGCTCTTACTATAATGTTGACACCGAAAACATGTGATAAGGCAGAGTATTCGTGTGTGTTCGCTTACCCGGGCCCTGCATGCAGTCCTGCTTGGTGAGAGTCAAAGGAGGATCTGCGTGTGAGGCTGGCTCTTTTATACTGAGGCTTGTGTAGTGGCAAGCTGGCAGCACATCAGCTTGATTGCACAGGTGGACTGGGAAGTACCGCCCATCTTGAATGAAGCCCAGCCTCCTACGCTGCACTCTGCCTCTGTCACTCTCACCAAGGAGGTGCCTACCTGGTGCTGGGTCCCCGGAGCGAGACACCACACATCCCCCCCCTAGGCCTGTCACGGGGAGTGGAGGCCTCACTGTTCTCATCCTCATGTGCCCTCGAGAGGGCATCTGCATGTGGAATCGACTTCCCCGGTCTGTGTTCCACGTCGAACTTGTAGCTCTGCAATTCAAGAAACCACCTGGTTATTCTCGCATTCCTGTCTCTGTTAGTGGCCATCCATTTCAATGGTGCATGATCCGTAATCAGTGTGAATTCTCTCCCCCACAAATAATAGCGGAGGTGGCCGATGGCCCATTTAATGGCCAGGCACTCCTTTTCAATCGTTGCATAGTTTCTTTCGTGCTTTAACAACTTTCTGCTAGCAAAGACAATTGGGTGTTCCTCCCCATTTACCACCTGTGACAGCACGGCTCCCAGTCCGGTTCCCGAGGCATCTGTATGGAGCAGGAACTTTTTCTGAAAGTCAGGGGAAATCAAGACAGGTTTCTCACAAAGGGCTGCTTTCAACCTCTGGAACGCGGCCTCCGTCTCGTCCGTCCAGGTCACCCGCATAGGCCGCTTCTGCTGAGTGAGGTCATACAATGGCGCTGCAATAGTAGAATAGTTTTTAATGAATTTTTGGTAATAAGCCATCAAACCTAGGAAGGATTTCACCTGTTTCTTGTTCACCGGTTGGGGCCATTCTCTGATCCTGTCCACTTTCCTCTCTTGCGGTTTGATACAGCCACGGCCTATGGTGTACCCGAGATAGTCAGTTTCAGAGAGCCCGAGGCGGCACTTTTTTGCGTTCGCCGTCAAGTTCGCCTCCCGGAGGGCACCCAGAACCGCCTCTAGGTGGCGTAAGTGGTCATGCCACGTCAAGGAGAAGATGGCGATATCGTCAAGATATGCTGATGAATAATCACGATGTGGACGCAGGACTTTGTCCATTAACCTTTGGAAGGTGGCGGGGGCACCGTGTACTCCGAATGGTAAGACTTTATATTGAAATAGGCCATCAGGTGTGGAGAAGGCCGTCTTTGGCCTTGCACTTTCGGTCAGGGGCACCTGCCAGTAGCCTTTGGTCAGGTCCAAAGTACTGACAAAGCGGGCTGGGCCTAATCGTTCTATCATCTCATCAACGCGTGGCATAGGGTACGCGTCAAAGAGAGATACATCATTCAATTTTCTGAAATCGTTACAAAAACGTAAGCTGCCATCAGGCTTCGGCACGATAACGATGGGGCTTGACCAGGGGCTATTCGACTCTTCTATCACATCCAGCTTTAGCATATTTTGTACCTCGGCTCTGATGGCAGCTCGTCGGGCCTCTGGGATGCGGTACGGGCGCTGCCGGACGACCTGACCTCTCTTGGTCTGGATATCGTGCTGAATGAGATGAGTGCGGCCGGGGAGCTCAGAGAAGCGGTCTCGGTTCCGAACCAACAACTCCTTGAGCTCTTGTCTCTGCGTGGGGCCCAAGTCCTCTCCGGTCGGAACAGGGGGCAGGCTCTGTGGGGAGATAGTGGTGAGTAGTGTAGGATTTGGTAGAGGGGGAGCCGGGTGCCATTTCTTTAGTATATTTACATGGTAAATTTGGTGTGCTTTTCGTCTCCCCGGTTGCCTCACCCTATAGTTCACCGGGCCTTTTTTCTCCACTATTTCATAAGGGCCTTGCCACTTGGCCAGAAACTTGCACTCGGAGGTGGGAACTAAAACAAGTACCTTTTCTCCAGGCTGGAATTCCCGCACGACGGCTCCTCTGTTGTAGATACGTGCCTGTGCACGCTGGGCATCCTCCATATGCTCTCTTACAAGTGGCCATACCTTCTTGGCCCTCTCTTGCAGCTGCTGGATGTGGTCAACCACACTCCTGTGTGGGGAGGGCTGGCTCTCCCAGGTCTCCTTGGCAACGTCCAACAGGCCTCGGGTTGCCTGCCGTACACTAACTCAAATGGTGAAAAGCCAGTGGAGGCCTGGGAACCTCTCTTATCGCAAATAGAACATAAGGAATCAGTCGGTCCCACTCCTTCGGTTCTGTGTCAGTTACCTTCCTCAACATCTGTTTTAACGATTTGTTAAAGCGTTCCACCAAGCCGTCGGTCTGTGGGTGGTACACTGAGGTGCGTATGGCTTTTACTTTGAGCCAATTATACAGTTGTTTTAATATCGAGGACATGAAGCAGCTCCCCTGATCACTTAGAATTTCCTGGGCCACGCCCACACGACTAAACATCATCATTAGCTCGTGTGACACTGCCTTAGCAGAGGCAGTGCGTAGGGGAATTGCTTCAGGATAGCGAGTGGCATAATCCAAAATGACCAATATGTAGCGGTGGCCCCTTGCGGATTTAGGTAAAGGCCCCACAATATCCATAGCCAATCGGGAAAAGGGCACCTCGATAATGGGCATGGGCACCAGCGGGTTATGCTGAGAGGGACGGGGGGCGTTTCTTTGACACTCGACACAGCACCTACAAAAGTCTTCTACGGCACGCTTGATTCCCGGCCAGTAAAAACGGGCTAATATGCGGTCATAGGTTTTTCTCACACCTAAATGCGCACCGAGTTGGTGGGTGTGAGCGAGGTACAGAACTCTTGTTACATAGGCCTTTGGCACCAACAACTGCTCTACAGTGTCCCCCCCCTGGCCTTCAACCACCCGATACAACAATCCTTTCTTTACAGCGAAATATGGTGAAACTTTGTCACTCACCCCACTGCAGTCCTTGCCGTCTATGACAACAACACGTTGTCGGGCCATCTCGAGATTGGGGTCTGCCCACTGCTGGCTGGCAAACTCCCCCTGTCGCGATGGTTGGTCAACTCCGGGCCGCGGGAACTCTGCGAAGGTGTCCTCGTTCCCTTCTGATGCTCCATCCGCTGCGGTCTCGGCTGGTGTTCCTTCCTCCAGTTCTCCACTCGTCTGATGGTCAGAGCGGTCGGGCCCACTCTCGGGGGGGCTCTCGCTGACTGGTTCATCGGTGGAGGGGTGGAGGGCTGGACAGGCCAGATTCACAGCTCCCGGGTTCCTGGGGCGTCGGCGACGCCGAGGCTTCCGTCCGTCCGGTGGAGCGGGGTGTTCGGGCTTCCAGTAGCGGTCGAACAGGGGGCAGTCTGCTCCAATGAGGAGGGGTACAGGGAGGTTTGGGACCACCCCAGCGGTCACCATTGCTTCTCCCCGGGGTGTTTGCACACGTACATGGGTCACCGGATAACGGCGCACGTCTCCATGCACGCAGGTTACTGGTATGGTCACCTCTTGAATGCAGTCAGCGTAGTCTGAGTGGACCAACGTAACCACACTCCCCGAATCCAGGAGTGCATGGGCATCAACGGCTCCAATCTTCACTGGGAGGGTGTTGCGGACCTGGCGGGTAGTGTTGGCGTGCATGCAGGGCCGTGGGTCTTGTTCTGAGGCAGCGGTGGCCATCGAGACATCCTGGCCCCGGTCTGGACAGGACCAGGATAGGTGGTCCAGTTTCCCACACACGTAACAGCGGCGGACGGCCCGGTCGGGTCCCGCATCTCGGTCCCGACGACGGGATGGGGAGAACGGCTGCTGCTGCTGTTTCTTCTTCTCTCTACCTGTTCGCTCGTCGGTAGGCAGCTTTGGCGAATCTGACTTTGGGACTCTCAACATTTCTTGCATTACTTGCCAGTTCTCCAACAACGCAATGAGCCCATCTACGGAGGTGGGACATACTTGTGAGGCGTATTTCTTTGCTTCTTGAGGCAGGGCCCGCATGCACCGGTCTATTACAATTCTCTCTGTACAGGTTGGCGGCCCAGGGGTCATGAGCCAGCCGTTGGTGAGGCGCACCAGCGCCGCTATTTGGGGACGTGGGGCAAGGGTACCGTGGTAACTCCAGTTATGGAACCGTTGGGCTCGTGCAGGAAGACTGTGGCCCTGTCGGGCTAAGATGGCCGCCTTGAGTTTGGTGTAATCTCTTGCCTCTTCTGCTGACAGGTCGTGGCAGGCACGCATGGCCTCACCCGAGAGGTAAGGGGCGAGAATGGAACCCCAGTCGCCCGCAGGCCACTTCTCTCGGGTCGCAGTCCGCTCAAAAAGCTCGAGGAAGGCTTCAACGTCATCCTCAGGGGCCAACTTCGTCAACACATCATTAGGGGCTCGGGTGGTGGCGTCTGGGCCTGCTCTCCTCACTAACTCCTGTACGGCCTGCTGTAGTTCAGTCTGACTTTTAATGAGTGCCTGCTGTAACTCAGCCTGGCTCTTAAGGAGCGAAGACAAGGCGTGAGTCTGTTCCATGCTTTTGGATGAACTTGGCGTGGACCGGTCAATCTGCCCGCATTCTCCACCATATGCGAGGACCAGGAACCATCAACCAAGACACAGGGTTAGATGCAGTCTTAAGCTCACACGAGCGTTTATTACTTTTCACAGGATACAGGAAATATTTCTCACTTTGAAGGTAAGTATTCTACTTCAGCAGGTAAGACAGTTCATTCTTTCTCTTTAGGGGAGGGGGGCGGACGAGGAGGACCACCGGTGGATCTTCAGGTTGCAGGTAAGTACACAGGTGAGTAGGGGGGGGACAACTTAGGGCTCTTCTGCAGGTAAGTAGAAAGGTAATGTTAACAAAACGTCTCTGCCGTCAATGGTTAACTTAAAGGGTTAACTCAAAACAGCCTCTTCATCATCAACTATAGGGAAAACGTCCAACTTAAACTCCATTTAGCTGTGGTTCCATCCTCAGAAGATATAGGTGAGTTATCTTGTCTTACTTTAGCTCAGAAAGGGGGGGTGAGGGGCTCCAGCCCAGGGAGTGAGATCCTGCTCCTTTCATCATTTCATCATCATCATTATTTCTCGGTGAGTATAGAGCCCAACGGTTCATACGGTGCCTGCAATCAAACATACATGCTCTTACTATAATGTTGACACCGAAAACATGTGATAAGGCAGAGTATTCGTGTGTGTTCGCTTACCCGGGCCCTGCATGCAGTCCTGCTTGGTGAGAGTCAAAGGAGGATCTGCGTGTGAGGCTGGCTCTTTTATACTGAGGCTTGTGTAGTGGCAAGCTGGCAGCACATCAGCTTGATTGCACAGGTGGACTGGGAAGTACCGCCCATCTTGAATGAAGCCCAGCCTCCTACGCTGCACTCTGCCTCTGTCACTCTCACCAAGGAGGTGCCTACCTGGTGCTGGGTCCCGGAGCGAGACACCACAGTATGAAGAATGTTACTTAGACAGCACGTTGTTTCCACATTAAGCTTGATGAGTTAAGTTTGATGCATACCTGGTGGTGTCCTACAGTAGTTACTTTATAGTATAAAGTTTTTACTCTACATAACATGCCCATTTACTCTTTAGTTTTTTTTTTATCAACGTGGAGAAGAGTGTGGCAGTGGCTCAGGGGTAGAATGACTCAATGGCAACCGCAAGGTTGCCAGTTTGAACCCAGGCTCCCCCCAGAGTCAGAGTTGAAGCGTTCTTGAAAGACACTGAACCCTTAATTTGTCCTGATGTGCAGGTTGGCGCCTTGCAGGTTTCCCCCCCAGCATTGGTGCATGAATGGGTGAATGTAATGCACAATCTACGTAGATAGCCTTGCAGAAAGGCACTCTATACAAATGCACCATTTATGCACACTTTTTTGTGTTGTGCTCTATTTGCATTATTGAATTATTGACTGTACAGTACTTTGGTCAATTCTTTGGTCAAACATGTCAATATGATAAGAAGAGAATTACATCTGTTGACTTGCTCAGCGGTTATACTTGTATTACAGTTAGTTAAACACCTTACAAATTCATTTTTAATTTTCATTTCCCCTTACTATTTTTCAACCATGCCCTTGGTGCTCCTTACGTTCCCAAAGGCAAACAGTCTATCCCACTGAGCTTGGGCACAGTAGGTGTACACTCTTGTCTTATGGTATTTTTAAGAATTAAAAGCAATTCAACAATACCATCATGATCTATTCTACACTATTCTTATGCTGCATAGAATACATTATGGCTTAATAGCGGCTTAATTACGGCTTAATAACCAACATATATAGGTTATATGGCCAGGGAGACATTTTTACCCAAAACTAATGTTTGGAATGGATTCAGCACCCCTGAAACCCCCTAGTTAGACACCCCACAATTTCATTTTGGACTTTTAATTTTTGTTCATATTTTTCACCAAAGCAGTCTGTGCTCCATAACTTTGATTGGCTCTCCAGGATTTTCCCATGGGATTTGGACTTGCACTAATTGAGAGGTGATTCTAGACACCTATCAGAACACATTGGCGAAGAAAGCTATTGGTAGTAAATTTTTTCACAGATTGTCCAAAAATATTGCTAATTTTCCCTAAAATGCTATGAATCTACATAGAGTTGTTAAACTATTTGGATTGACATTGAGCATCACTTTGGGGTTTATCAAAGGACTAATTATCATGTAAATGATAAAGATTAGATGAATACCTTTTATTATCCTGTAGGGGTAAATTACACTATGTATTGTTACTGATCCATTTCATTAGAATAGTAGTTCAGTATTTCAGCTACAAAGGGAATTAAATTATTCCTGTTTCACTGTAGTGAAAACATACATGTCTGTCTGCTCTGTTGTGTTATATTGTAAAATCAATGTCAATTTAACTCTGTGTGCACTGTCAGAGTTACAGATAAGGGTCCATTTGGATCCATTCATATACTATTTGACCAATAGCGCTATAGATAGAGTATAGACTGACCTAGTGAAGGACTCAGAGCTCTCAGAGGTAGCAGACAGAGATGATTCTTCTGTTCTGTCCTGATCTGAGGTCAGTTTACTGATGAGAGATCTGATCCTTGGTCCCAATACCCTGTTCTGAGACCCCTGAGTTCTGTTAGGACAGAGACATGTTAAACACCTGAGTTCTGTTAGGACAGAGACACGTTAAACACCTGCTTTCTGTTAGGACAGAGACACGTTAAACACCTGCTTTCTGTTAGGACAGAGACACGTTAAACACCTGCTTTCTGTTAGGACAGAGACACGTTATTAAACACCTGCTTTCTGTTAGGACAGAGACACGTTATTAAACACCTGCTTTCTGTTAGGACAGAGACATGTTATTAAACACCTGCTTTCTGTTAGGACAGAGACACGTTAAACACCTGCTTTCTGTTAGGACAGAGACACGTTATTAAACACCTGCTTTCTGTTAGGACAGAGACACGTTATTAAACACCTGCTTTCTGTTAGGACAGAGACACGTTAAACACCTGCTTTCTGTTAGGACAGAGACACGTTAAACACCTGCTTTCTGTTAGGACAGAGACACGTTAAACATCTGCTTTCTGTTAGGACAGAGACACGTTATTAAACACCTGCTTTCTGTTAGGACAGAGACACGTTATTAAACACCTGCTTTCTGTTAGGACAGAGACACGTTATTAAACACCTGCTTTCTGTTAGGACAGAGACACGTTAAACACCTGCTTTCTGTTAGGACAGAGACACGTTATTAAACACCTGCTTTCTGTTAGGACAGAGACACGTTAAACACCTGCTTTCTGTTAGGACAGAGACACGTTAAACACCTGCTTTCTGTTAGGACAGATAAGACACGTTAAACACCTGCTTTCTGTTAGGACAGAGACACGTTATTAAACAGCTGCTTTCTGTTAGGACAGAGACATGTTATTAAACACCTGCTTTCTGTTAGGACAGAGACACGTTAAACACCTGCTTTCTGTTAGGACAGAGACACGTTATTAAACACCTGCTTTCTGTTAGGACAGAGACACGTTATTAAACACCTGCTTTCTGTTAGGACAGAGACACGTTAAACACCTGCTTTCTGTTAGGACAGAGACACGTTAAACACCTGCTTTCTGTTAGGACAGAGACACGTTATTAAACACCTGCTTTCTGTTAGGACAGAGACACGTTATTAAACACCTGCTTTCTGTTAGGACAGAGACACGTTAAACACCTGCTTTCTGTTAGGACAGAGACACGTTAAACACCTGCTTTCTGTTAGGACAGAGACACGTTAAACACCTGCTTTCTGTTAGGACAGAGACACGTTATTAAACACCTGCTTTCTGTTAGGACAGAGACACGTTATTAAACACCTGCTTTCTGTTAGGACAGAGACACGTTATTAAACACCTGCTTTCTGTTAGGACAGAGACACGTTAAACACCTGCTTTCTGTTAGGACAGAGACACGTTATTAAACACCTGCTTTCTGTTAGGACAGAGACACGTTAAACACCTGCTTTCTGTTAGGACAGAGACACGTTAAACACCTGCTTTCTGTTAGGACAGATAAGACACGTTAAACACCTGCTTTCTGTTAGGACAGAGACACGTTATTAAACAGCTGCTTTCTGTTAGGACAGAGACATGTTATTAAACACCTGCTTTCTGTTAGGACAGAGACACGTTAAACACCTGCTTTCTGTTAGGACAGAGACACGTTATTAAACACCTGCTTTCTGTAAGGACAGAGACACGTTATTAAACACCTGCTTTCTGTTAGGACAGAGACACGTTAAACACCTGCTTTCTGTTAGGACAGAGACACGTTAAACACCTGCTTTCTGTTAGGACAGAGACACGTTAAACACCTGCTTTCTGTTAGGACAGAGACACGTTAAACACCTGCTTTCTGTTAGGACAGAGACACGTTAAAACTTTGTCACTAAATATTAAAACATTTCAAAACAACTACACTATTCTCTGTCGTAGGTTTTGTCCTACACCTGTTGTTGTGTTGTAGAGAAGCTGACCAGATGGCTGTCACAGCATCCAAACATTTGGATAATTCACTCCTAAAATGTTAATATAAAACTGTATATGTATATACATATAAATCTAAAGTAATGCATCAACCATGTGTCACATGAAGTTGTTAGATTTGCAACTGTATAAGCATTTAAATATATAAAAATTGTTTATGTTTAATCAAACAGCATTTACTGGTGTGTTAAACATATGTGTGTCTGAATCTGTATGTGAGACATGAGAGATTATTAAGGAGTGCAGTGAACTGTGATAATATAAAGAACACTGTACTTTAATAATCTATAATAAAAGTCCTTTGACTGCTGATATTCACTCTTTGACATGGACAGTCAATAAAAACTTAATTCATTGATTGCATTATTGCATAATAACTTAGTTTTGACCTTACATGAACTTTCTGAACCTCACTGAGTCTCTGGACACTCACTGTTCACACAGTCAATTATTTACTTTTTATTATTATCTTCTACATTACCTTTAATCAATGCTAAATATCTGTATAAATCTAAAGGGTCTGAACAGTGTTTACCATCAGTGCTGTTAACAGAACTGATAGAAACTGGTTTACTGTTGGTTAAAGAAGAAGATAAATAATCTGATATGATATATTGTTTACGATTATTTATCATTTTTGATGCATCGTCTGATTATTTAAATGATTAATCAATTAATCAGATTAAAACACTTCTTTCACTATCACCTTGAAATATATAGTTTAGACATGTTCTAACTAACAAAAATACAATTAGCTGCTGATTAGGATGCTATTCAAACAAACACATATTTAAATGAATAGCAACTCATGGTGTTTAGGATTATTCTGACTGCATCCATTTGATTAAAGGATATCTACACATGTGTCTAAAAACAAAAGTTCTCTTCTAAACTTAAATAGGTCATTTAATAATAAATATTCATGGAGTGAATCAAGGAGTATTCAAGCAATGATCCAATATAGAGCTATGTAATGATTGTTATGAGTCATATTTAGGGTTGGAGATGGATCACTGCTCTGTAGTTACACATAATGAAGTAAAACTCTATCCTAAGTGATTCCAGTCCTTCATATTGTGGTGTAGAATAGATTAATGTTACATAAACTCTAAAGTAAAAGGTCTATCCTAAGTGATTCCAGTCCTTCATATTGTGGTGTAGAATAGATTAATGTTCCATAAACTCTAAAGTAAAAGGTCTATCCTAAGTGATTCCAGTCCTTCATATTGTGGTGTAGAATAGATTAATGTTACATAAACTCTAAAGTAAAAGGTCTATCCTAAGTGATTCCAGTCCTTCATATTGTGGTGTAGAATAGATTAATGTTACATAAACTCTAAAGTAAAAGGTCTATCCTAAGTGAATCCAGTCCTTCATATTGTGGTGTAGAATAGATTAATGTTACATAAACTCTAAAGTAAAAGGTCTATCCTAAGTGATTCCAGTCCTTCATATTGTGGTGTAGAATAGATTAATGTTACATAAACTCTAAAGTAAAAGGTCTATCCTAAGTGATTCCAGTCCTTCATATTGTGGTGTAGAATAGATTAATGTTACATAAACTCTAAAGTAAAAGGTCTATCCTAAGTGATTCCAGTCCCTCATATTGTGGTGTAGAATAGATTAATGTTACATAAACTCTAAAGTAAAAGGTCTATCCTAAGTGATTCCAGTCCTTCATATTGTGGTGTAGAATAGATTAATGTTACATAAACTCTAAAGTAAAAGGTCTATCCTAAGTGATTCCAGTCCTTCATATTGTGGTGTAGAATAGATTAATGTTTAACTGTATGTTGTTCAAACAGTGATAAGACACATGGAGTCCAACCATAAAGATCATCAAGTCATAAATATCAGCTTAAATACACAATGTAATTTCAATAGTATTATCAAATGTGTTACTGTGTTAAATAGTGTTAAATATTGTAACTTTGTTAAATAGTGTTAAATGTGTTACTTGTGTTCAATAGTGTTATTGTGCACAAACATCAGTTGCACTACAAAACTCCCAAACCATCTGTGTTTATCTTATATACAACATCACTATGTTATATTCCATAGACCTTGTATACAACATCACTATGTTATATTCCATAGACCTTGTATACAACATCACTATGTTATATTCCATAGACCTTGTATACAACATCACTATGTTATATTCCATAGACCTTGTATACAACATCACTATGTTATATTCCATAGACCTTGTATACATGTTTTAAATATTTTTATCATTGGGTGTGTAGAGCTTGTTGTGATGTCATTTTGAAACAAAGTGTGGACACTCCTGGTGTAGATTCTACAGACCTTTCAGGAGGACGTTGTTTACTCTGTGGTCTGTGAGATCTGTTCTCCTCGCTGTCCCCACAATCACTCATCTTGATGTCTCTGTGACACCTGTCAATCAAACACATCATCTTTATGTCTCTGTGACACCTGTCAATCAAACACATCATCTTTATGTCTCTGTGACACCTGTCAATCAAACACATCATCTTTATGTCTCTGTGACACCTGTCAATCAAACACATCATCTTTATGTCTCTGTGACACCTGTCAATCAAACACATCATCTTTACCCTCTCTCTCTCTCTCAGTAAACATGTGATCATTTTAAAGCTGGTCTGTCAATCATTAACATGTAGGCTGGTTTCATCAATCCAGAGTCGTCCTAGGTCTCAGCAGACACAGCAGACATTTCATTCAGGAGCAGTGAATCATAATGGCCTCCTAAAGGTCTCACCAAGGGTTGTTGGTAGGACACAGGCTGGGGCCTCAGATACCACTACTAATACAACTAGTTATTTATCAGATACCACTACTAATACAACTAGTTATTTATCAGATACCACTACTAATACAACTAGTTATTTATCAGATACCACTACTAATACAACTAGTTATTTATCAGATACCACTACTAATACAACTAGTTATTTATCAGATACCACTACTAATACAACTAGTTATTTATCAGATACCACTACTAATACAACTAGTTATTTAGCTCTCCTTTATTCAACACACCATATATGGAAGATAATCTATTGTGACACAATGTGAGCTTGTAGATCTGCTGTTTTCACTAATATTAACAAGATAATATTAACACATTAGAAAGACTGAGAGGTAATTGTGACAGTGTTTTGGATATTTTAAAGTTGTTTATCTTTGCCCATGAAGCTTTCAGAAGGTTTTCCTTCTATGACCATCATCATTCTATCATCTCAGAAATTTTGTTTGTCTGAAAAAAAAAAAATCTAAATATGAACTCAAGCAAATGCTAATTCTGGCCACTTAAATGAATAAAACTCTTACCAGACATGAAGTCGTTGTTTTCAGAGTCGAGTCAAGATGGAGTCTGAACTACAATACAACCTGACACACCTGTGGGAGAGAGAGAGAGAGAGAGAGAGAGAGAGAGAGAGAGGAGAGAGAGAGAGAGAGAGAGAGAGAGAGAGAGAAGAGAGAGAGGAGAGAGAGAGAGAGAGAGGAGAGAGAGAGAGAGAGAGAGAGAGAGAGAGAGAGAGAGAGAGAGAGAGAGAGAGAGAGGCAGGCAGGCAGGCAGGCAGGCAGGCAGGCAGGCAGGCAGACAGACAGACAGACAGACAGACAGACAGACAGACAGACAGACAGACAGACAGACAGACAGACAGACAGACAGACAGACAGACAGACAGACAGACAGACAGACAGAGAGAGAGAGAGACAGAGAGAGAGAGAGAGACAGAGAGAGAGAGAGAGAGAGCAACAAGGCAATAAGGAATCAGGAACAAAGTCCACACACACACACACACACACACACACACACACACACACACACACACACACACACACACACACACACACACACACACACACACACACACACACACACACACACACACACACACACACACACACACACACACAGTATGGATGAACAAGCCTTTCGTCAAAAAGAGTAAGACTGACTAAATCTAAAAAATAACTGCCAATACATGTTTGATTTTTCACAGACTAAAACTGACTAAAACTTCTTTGAGTTCCTGTTGACTAAAACTAGACTAAAACTATCAAGGAAATAAATGACAACATGTGACTAAGACTAATTAAATATTTTGTCCAAATAACTAAAGTGTGGATAAAATGAAGAGGCATTTCATCCCAAAGACTAAGACTGACTAAATGTAAAAACCAACAGTGATGTTGTGAAGCTACTGGACAGTAAAACACATTAATAATAAACATTACAACAGAGATAACGTCTAGTCTGCTGGAAAATCACTACAAGGAAACGTCTCACTGGACTACAAATATGGAGGTTGTAGTTCAGGAAGCCAGCCGCACCAATCACCCAATCACATTCAGTGGGCGGGGTTTACATAGTGTGTGTGTCTTGGAATAGTGGTCTGAGGCTGTGAGCACATTACAACTTATCCGTAGTCGGGTTGCAAGGGGCATCAGCTCCACCAGAGCAGATATTACAGGCCTGTAATGTACAGGGAAATATAGACAGGAGAATTGTGTTGTGTTCTTCAAGCAAGCTGCAAAGCTGTCTCTATTAACAGAATCACAAATCTTAATGTCTCTCTTTTTTTTCTCTTTAAATTCAATCATGTTCATATTCAATAGCAATCAATAATCATGTATTCACAAATAATCATGAAACGTCAATAATCATGTTCACAATCATCTGTCACTATAGAATATACATTTACATATTGGTCTTTTTCATAATACATTACACCAAAATACTGTAGCTTTAATACATTTGCAGGGCTTGACACTAACACTTGCCTGCTTGCCCAGGGCAAGTAAAAAAAAAAATGGTCGGGCAAGTGAGGACTGCTACCTGGTTGCCCGATCGGGCAAGTGTGCGACTTACAGTAGTGCACTATAACACAACACGGTACTGTATTTTGTCTTGAAGGTGGTCATTGCACTCTGCCTCTGTGTCTTTCCCTGCTTTCTATCTCTCCTATCTCTCTCCCAGGTCCATTTGGTTCCAAACTATCATTTAGCTGGGGTCAGGGACCACTGGGTCTGTGACCACTATGGGAACCACTGATTTACAAGTTGAATATTTTATTGTAGATGACTGTGACTTAAACAAAACAGTCTTCCACTGCAAAAGGAAATATTTAAAGCACCCAAGTAGAAAGTAACCTTCATAAAATGTACGATATTGGAGGGCAAGTGACCATGACCTGAGGGCAAGTAGAATCTAACTTCCACTTGCCTGATGGGCAAGTGCCTGGGAGGCCTTAGTGTCAACCACCTGATTTGTACTTAATCAGTCTGTGTACTTTACTATAGCAGTAAATAATGTAATACTGTTTTAAAACTTGTATTGTTTATGTTTTAGTCACAGTCTTTCTGCAGACAGAACGTTTTTTATAAAGAAGTACAAATAAAAGAATCAATAAGAATAGTTTCTCAAAATACCACAAAAACATATTTACAGTATCATAGCAAACCCTGTGCTAACTGTGATCAGTGTTGCCAACTTGGCGCATTTGTCGCTAAATTTAGCGCTTGTTCAGACCCCCCTAGCGCCAAAATTAGTGAAAAACTCCTGGCGGAAAATGTAGTGCTTTTTGGCTGGTGAGTTGGGGGGAAATTGATTGACAGGCGCCAGAGATAAAACCCTCATTTTTCACCATTTCTCCTCCTATGACAGTGGTTTTCAACCAGTGGTCCCCAGGCTAAATGATGGACAGTTGGTTAACCAGATGTAACTCTTTGAGAACGTAAAAAATGAAACCAAATGTTTGGTTTCATTTTTACACTCTCAAGAGTTAAAATAGTCATCATGTGAATTAAGCCCGTCTACACAACTAGAGAATGTAGAAGATTAATGTCATTATAATGGTCATATTCCCTTCCAGGCAAGCATCTAGCGCATTCTAGTGCATTTTGAAGTGCCACTAGTGCATTTTGGATTTTGGCAGTTGGCAACAACTGACTGTGATGGTAAAAACACACTATGTCAGGGAGAAAATAAACAAGGCCTCCATTTTAGAATGAGTCAGTCATTCACTCCAAAACAACATCAAAACGCCATGTTTCTGTAGAATTCTTAGACCAAACAAGAGAAGAAAGGTTTATGAGTCCTTTGATATAAGTTGTGATGATTGTGCACTTTTTAGACAGGAGAATTGTGTTGGGTTTTCAAGCAGACTGCAAAGCTGTCTGAATCCTCCATGGTCTATATAGTACCACTATGGTCCATATAGTACCACTATGGTCCATATAGTACCACTATGGTCCATATAGTACCACTATGGTCCATATAGTACCACCATGGTCCATATAGTACCCCTATGGTCCATATAGTACCACTATGGTCCATATAGCACCACTATGGTCCATATAGTACCACTATGGTCCATATAGTACCACTATGGTCCATATAGTACCACTATGCACAAAGCATGCTCAATACACTGCTCCCCCTTGTGGCGTGATTCACTAACTACTACTACTATACACAGAATACAATTGGAATTGGCCTTTTTTCATCACAAAACCATGAAATAAAAATAATACAATTGTGCACAATTGGGCAGAAGAAAATGGTATGGGGGCGGCTTCATATACCATTTTCAGTTCCAGGACTTTTATTAGTCAAGTAAAGCATCAATAATAACATCAGTTGTTGTTTAAGTTGCAACAGACACGCAGCATGCATAAAGCTAAAGGTCTGACTCAGAGAGTTTTCTGTTTCAATGATGAAATGCTGTTGGTTTAGTGGTGACACAGCTGTAGTTAGTTAGTAGCATAGTAGTGTTTTCACATCATTTTAATTATATAAGACACTTTAATTTGAAATATCTTGGTTGTTTTGCATGCCATTGTCAGTCAGGGCATTTAGCCCCCCCCCCCCCCCCCCCCCCCCCCCCCCCATGCCCATGCCTAGATCCGCCCCCTGCCTGCATCAATCAGTGTTTCAAATCTTTTTAAATAAAAACACTGCCATACCACGTGTATACGTGTTTGGTGGGGCAGACTGGGCATTTGGGGGGGCATTGCCCCCCCATGCCTAGATCCACCCCTGGCCGTGCGTTCATCCATGTGTGATCTCAGAGAGCACTGCGGTGCCACATGGCTTTAGGTTTACACAGAAACAACTTCTTACCTCCTTCTATTTAAAAAATAACAAAAAAAACAAAAAACAAAGACGTACTCTCCATACGGACTGGACTGGACTGGGCCTGGGCCTGGCCTGGGACCGGGACCGGGACCTGGACTGGACTGGACCTGGACCGGGACTGGGACTGGGACTGGGTCCTGGAAGGATCTGGAGTCCATTCTTTCCGTCTCTTCCCTCAGACCGTTTTCCTTTTCCTCTGGGAAATTAGCAGCGTTTTCTCTGGAGGAGACATGGAGGAACTGAGCTATAAATTCACCTCCTAAATCAGATCAATATAGTCCACAGAGAGAGAGAGAGGGAGAGGCAGGGGCGGATCTAGGCATGGGCATGGGGGGGCAATGCCCCCCTAAATGCCCAGTCTGCCCCACCAAACACGATGGCATGCAAAACAACCCAAGATATTTCAAATTAAAGTGCTTCTATTTAAAATGATTATGAAACACTACTACTGCTACTAACTAACTACAGCTGTGTCACCACTAAACCAACAGCATTTCATCATTGAAAACAGAAAACTCTCTGAGTCAGACCTTTAGCTTTATGCATGCTGTGTGTCTGTTGCATCTTCAACAACAACTGATGTTATTATTGATGCTTTACTTGACTAATAAAAGTCCTGTAACCGAAAATGGTATGGGTGCGACTTGGATGCGATTTTGTCCTGCCCCCCCAACTGGGAAATTTTACATCCGCCACCCTCTGAGTCTGAGAGTCTTTCTGGAAGACGGAATGTCCTTGCAGTTTTGCCAACACAATTCCTCAACACAATTTTTCCTGCCCCCCCATTGATAAATGTTACATCCGCCCCTGGACAGACAGACAGACAGGCAGGCAGGCAGGCAGGCAGGCAGACAGACAGACAGGCAGGCAGGCAGGCAGACAGACAGACAGACAGACAGACAGACAGACAGACAGACAGACAGACAGACAGACAGACAGACAGACAGACAGACAGACAGACAGACAGACAGAGAGAGCAGCTAACAGGCTGCCATTGTTTCCATGTCTGTGTTATGATA
>CM076979.1:5455579-5465943 GCA_039105355.1 Benthosema pterotum
CCTTTTATTTCTCTGTCCAGTCCAATCCCCTTTATTTATAAAACACATTTAAAGCAACAGCGCTGAATCAACTCAGTAACCGTTCTGTCCCTCTTGATCTTCCGTTCTGTCACATTGTGTTGAATGTGGTGCAGTGGATCGTCTCTCTAGCGCTGTCACACTCCATAAAAAGCCTTTGTCTCAGTGACTGTTTGTGGCTATAGCTGTGTTGGAACTGAAAGATGTGAGTGTGAATGGACAGCGGGTGGTGTGTTGTGGTGTGTTGTTTTATGATGGACAGTGGGTGGTGTGTTGTGGTGTGTTGTGGTGTGGTGTGTTGTGTTGGTGGAGTTCAGTTTGAGAGAGTTGACAATGAACGGTCCGATTCCGACGCCTGCCCTCGGGCACAGCAGCAGCGCATGAGGACGAGAGGCTCTGAATGGGACTGGATGGAAGGAACACGACCGCACTTTGAACGAGTCGAATTGATGCACAATCTGACACACGCGCAGGTACGACACGTGAAATCACTGGGTACAACTGAAGGCCTCGTAGCGTTTGGCCACCTTTAACTGATCTTTCAAGGGCACTATTTTGATTGTCTTAAGTATCAGGTCTTAAAGGAATCCTGCATAATGAGATAAATATGGATAATACATTATACTTGCCCTCTATAACTAGAATTTAATATTTAAAACACAGAATAAGCTCTTTAGTTTAAAAATAGTTAATGTTTTTATCCCATGGGGGTCGCCATTTTATTGTGCCTGTCACATGACCTGTCATAGTGATGACATCACAGAAGATTCGCTCCGCAGTAGAACTAATGCAATAGATCAAACTACTACATGTTTTCTCCTCCATCCTGTCTGTTTTACAGTTCTGTTTGTAATGACAATGGCGCCCCCCGCTGGTGAAATAAAGAACAGTGTATATACATCGATGTTTTTACGTTTCAATTCTGTATAATCATGGATCGTTCCATAGTATATTCTATATTCTATATTCTTAAGTCTATAACTTGATGATAACTTGGCGGCGTTGTGGCCAAGCTGTTTGGCTGTTCTGAGTTCAGCTTTGCCACACCTCCAAGTTTAGACTTAAAACTTAAGACCTGATACTTAAGACAATCAAAATCAGGCCCTAAACGTTTAACTGTTGAAAACAATAATATCAGACTACAAGCTTGTACTCGGTGCTCCGCTACAAGCTTGTAGGTCTTGATATTTTGAGAAAAATAATATCAGACTACAAGCTTGTAGCGGAGCTACCCACCAAACATGATGTCACGCAAACGACTCAATTTTCAAAGATATTTCAAATTAAAAGTGCTTCTATTTAAAGTGATGTGAAACACTACTACTGCTACTAACTAACTACAGTTCAGTTCAGTTCAGTTCAGTTTATTTCAGCATCTGGGCATGTAGATATAACATTTTTGTATTTTTTTTTCTCTCTCTTTTTTTTATGACAATGTAATATATTTAATAAATATATACATATATAAATTTACATACATACATATTAACAAAAATAAATATAAACAAAAATAAATATAAATCCCTGAGAGTCCCATTCAGGAGTTCTTTTCTTAAAGTCCAGTGCCGAAAAAGGGCTAGGGAGAAGCCAGCAGGCTTGTCGGGCCCTACCCTGAGGTAGATCCACTACCCATGGACAGTGCTCTTTGTTAGGGACGGATATAATCCGCCTACCCACATGATATGTTCTCTGTTAATTGTTATTCATTCATATTGTCTCACATGATATGTTTCTCTGTTAATTGTTATACATTCATATTGTCTCAAACACATGTCAACATAACATTTCTCATTCGTTGATCGAGGCATAACACTATAGACCAGAATTACATCAAGATGGCGAAGAGCATTCCTTGTTCCCTACCTAATGTTATGATGGTATACTAATATGATCACTCAGTATTGTACTAGTTAAATGTATGGTCTATAACAGTGGTCTCAAACTGCGGCCCGCGGGCCATTTCCGGCCCCCGAGATGATATTTTATGGCCCCCACCTTAATATGAACGTTTAATGTTAATGTGGCCCGCGACGGCCGCGGGTTCCCCCGTCAAGATGCCGACCTGGCAACCAAAAGCAATTGCGGGAGAACAGTCTGTTACTATTGACTGCTGATTGCTGAGATCCCGTTTAAAGCCCGCCTACTGGCTTTGCCATTTGCACAGAATAGCACGCCCCTCCCCCCGTGCAGTTTAGTTCATTCTGATTTGTCGCCGAACTGTCAATCTGACGAAATGCAATGACGCCATTGGCTGCAGTACGGGCGAGATACTGTCATGGCGCCCACCGCTCCTTGTTTACAAACACACATAGGGAAAAGAAAACTTTGCCTTTTTACCAAGGACTGCGTTCGGTTTGATAAATAATGATAGCGGAGATGTTTTCTAAAGCCCGATACGGGCGGATGCATGGCTTATAAGGCAGCACGTCGAGCTGTGGTGAGTAGCCTCAAATGAGCTGTTTGTTGTCCCCTTTGCTCCATGAAGTGAACGGTTTTCTCTGCATTGCTCTGTCTGTACTCCAGGGTTACATAGCTTACTCTATACCCAGGCTGCGCTGGGTAGAATCATGCCATCTAGTAGAGTTGCGACATTGGGGGGTCAGAAACCGAACGTGCTGATTAGTATTTTCCAAAGCCCCGTTGCGCGACCACTGCAGACAGCATTGCCATCAAAGATGAAGATCGCACAACGGGGCTATATTTTCAAAGAGGCCAGCGCAAATAAATAAAATCCCTTTTAGACACGTGTAAAACAATGACGACTATTGGGAAATCAATGCTGCTAGTTAAGTGGCGATTCTGATGGTCTACTCTAGTGTCATGTTTGCAAGACTAGTTTCTCAGTGACACTGACAAACTATATTTTTCATTTGATTTATTTTATGGTAGTACTTTGTCGTGGCTGTATAAGTTGAAAATTGCTGTTGGAGGAATATACATTGATAAAGTAAACATTTCATTAGTGGTTCCTTATTGGTTGTAATTCATGCCATCATAGTCAAATTAGAGCCCCTTTGCTGTTGGGTTGGCTGGTCCAGTTATTTTTCCAGGTGTATTGTTTGTAGTTTGTATTGTCCAGTAAATAGTTAATATAATAGTGTTCAATTACAGTTATTATCTTTATAGTCCTATGTGCTACTGAATGCAACAGATAGCACAGTGGTATATGAAGAGGAAGGAAGGAATAGAAATGCTATTATACTGTAGAAATGTTTGTTTTATTTTGTGTGACAACACTTCATATGTACACACTCTTTATCCCACATTGGTGAGTTTCAATCTGGTTGCCTACTTTTAACCCTAAATTTAAGTGAAATGGGTGGGAAAAAATAGGCTTGAAACGGCAAAAAACGTTGGTCCATGTGGCGCGCGCTGCGGCTACGGCCCGGCCCCAACCAGGCTCTGCTTCTAGCGGCCCCAAGGCAAATTGAGTTTGAGACCCCTGGTCTATAACAATACGCATGATATATAATATAATATAGTATATATAATAATAGTAACCCATAATATAGTAAGTAGTGATAATAGAATAATGCACAATATAGTATAATATGGTACAGAAGGATGTAAGTAATACAATATACATTGTAGTGTAAAGTAGTGATGTAATATGATATAATATGTTATGATATAGTCTAATGATGTGCTAGACACAATGTTGCTGGTGGTTTATGCTATCATAAATTATATTATATAATGATTTCAGACATAGTACATTATATGATTATTATAATAGAAATATTGTATATTATAGTAGTATAGTACAATAATATTATTATTTTTATAATCATCATTATTTTAAATCATCTGCATTGCTATACCTATAGAAAATGGATTTCTTTACTCTGGACTTGAACATAGTTATGTTTTCACTGCGTTTTATTTCTTCCCCCAACTCATTCCACAGAGTGGCTCCATATGGCGGAGATACTCCTCGTTTTCAAGCTTGTACGCATGGCTGGTTTTTGAAGTTTAGTGTAGTGGGCCTCTGAGGTTGTAACTACCCTCCCTTATTGAGAAATTTAGTTTTGTACATTTATCGGTAATTGGTTGTTTCTCTTGTACATGGACTTTGTACATTAATATTTTGAATTTAACAATATCTATGAACTTCAGTACTGTGTGACTGTAGAAACAGTGGATGCGTATGATCTCGGTAACCCACATTGTTAATTATCCTTAATGCTCTTTTTTGTAGTATAATCAATGGGTTAATTGTTGAACTATATGCGTTTCCCTATACCTCAGTGCAATAGTTTCAGGTAGGGTAGTATCAAGGCACAGTACAGAGTGTGTAATGAGAGTGGGATTGAGAAGATGTTTTTGCCCTGTTTATGATAGAAATGCTCTTGGCCATCTTGTTCCTCACATGCTCTATATGGGGTTTCCAGCATAACTTGTGGTCTAAGATGACCCCCAAAAATTTTGTTTTCATATACCCTTTCAATGTTATTGTTATCGATTATCAACTGGATGTCTGATTGTATCTGTCGATTTCCGAATATCATATATTTAGTTTTACTTAGATTTAAAGATAATTTATTTCTGTCAAACCAAAGTTTATATTTACTCATTTCAGTATTTAGTATCAACATAAGCTGCTGGATGTCCTCCCCAGTACAGAACATGTTCGTATCAATCAGCGAACAACACACACTTGAGTACAGTAGATACAGAGCAGAGATCGTTGATATACAGATTAAAGAATTGTGGGACCTAAAACTGACCCTTGAGGGACACCACACATTATTTTCATACTTCTTGATTTACAGTCACCTATTTGAACAATTTGTCCTCTGTCTTTGATATAACTTTCTATCCATCTAGAGGCCACACCTCTCAGACCGTACTTGGACAATTTCCTTATGAGAATGTTATGATGTATGTATAGTGTCAAAGGCCTTTTTGAGGTCCACAAAAACTCCAACTGTATATAACTTTTTATCTATGTTATTAATTATTTCTTCAGTTAAGTCTATGAGAGCCCATGCAGGTGATCTGTTGGCTCTGAACCCATATTGATTTTTCAGTTAGTAGTTTATTTTTTTCTACAAAAGTGGTCAAGTCTCTTTCCCCGAAAAGTTTCTCCAATATTTTTGAGAACTGCGGAAGCAATGAAATCGGTCTGTAATTTGTGAACAGTTGCTTGTCTCCTGTTTTAAAAAACTGGAATAACCTTTGCTTTCTTCATTTGATCAGGGAAGACCCCGTTCTTAAATGAAAGGTTGCATAGAAAAGTGAATGGTTTAATTATGGTGTCCATGATTTTCTTAACCCAATGACATGCTAAGGTCATTGTGGTCAGTAGACGTCTTACTTTTGCATGTGCGGTAAGGTCCATGATTTCATGTTCCTCCACAGCTCTCAAGAACATTGAGTCTGGGTTGCAAAACCCCCACTCATCAGCTGGCACGTTTGCTTCCGTCTCAGATATTGTAATTTCATTTGTTAGGTTAGGTCCTATGTTAACAAAAAAAAATCATTGAAGCCATTTACAATGTCCTTTAGATTGGTTAGTGATTTCCCTTTGTCGATGAAGCATTGTGGATAGTTAGTGGTTAATGATCCTTTTTTAATAAGTTTGTTCAATATGTTCCAAAGCCCCTTCATGTTATTTTTGTGGTTTTCTAGTAAGTTACTGTAATACTCTTCTTTCTTACTTGCTCTAGTCATGCTTATTACTTTATTTTTATATATCTTTTATATCTAATTTCATTATCCATAGTTCTATGTTTCAGGTATTTCTTATATAATGTATTCTTTTTATTGCAAGCGTTTTTTAATTTGTGAGTAATATCCATGGTTTCTTGGCCTCATTTTTCTTTTCTTTAACTCTTCTGTATAGGACAGTGCTTGTCATATAATTCCCCAAAAGAGTGTAGAAATGAATTATAGGCTAATATTAGTATCGTCTTGTGTGTACACGTTGTTCCAATTCTGAGCCAACAGATCCTGCCTTAGTGCTGCAATGGAATCCTCAGTAATTAATCGTTTATATACCTGGGTGGAGTTTCTGTCTTTTCTTTAACATAGTCACACTTATAAATAGCAAAAATTGGGCAAGTGATCAGCAATGTCGTAATTAGTACCCCCTCCCTCCGATATTAGCACCGACTTCATTGGTGTATATATTATCAATTAAGGTTGCAGAGAGCTAGTGGTGATTCTGGTGGGTCTAGTTATTAATGGATATAGGTTAAGGCTATACATGTTATCAATAAATATGTCTATATATACTTATGCTTATCTGGGTTGATGAGAATTTAGATTGTAAATCTCCACAGGCAAAGATGACTTTCTGATGGCAGTGTGAAAATATATTCTCCATGTTTTCTTGTCAGTGTATCTACATCTGTACCAGGAGCTCTGTAGATACAGCTGACAATTATATTTTATATGTCTTTCTATACATATTTCAATAGTTAAGCATTCTAGGACGTTGTCGATTACTATAGACATGCTTTCTATGACCTTGTTGTTTTAAATTGGTATCCACATAAATGGCTACACCACCACCCCCAGATTTTTTTTTTCTATTCCTGTAACTTAACTCATAACCCATCAAGAGGGGAAGTCCACACCCCTGTCATTATCAAACCATGTCTCAGAAATAGCAATAATATTAAAGGATTTTTTTAGTTCACGTAAGTAATCTCTAATTATTCCCAAAGTTGGCATACATACTTCTACTATTGAAGTGTATAATTGATATATCCTTAACCGGTTGGTAACATATCCAGTTGTTCCTTAGTATAGTAAGTACAGTTTGTATCTAAATCATTAAAAATATTAATATCAGGATCAATGTGTTGTTCGAAAGAAATTATATCTTCCATATTCAGTGTATTTTAAATGTCCTCCAGGTTCCATTCATCTGGTTCTGGAGATGATCGCAATCATGGTGCATAACTGTTTAGCTCATCATCTGATTGCATCTGCCTCCATTATGGTACAAAGTACATGGGTTGATAATGATCATAGTAGTCATTACAATAATAGTAATAATGGTAGAAATACAGTATGCAGTAGGGCTTGTAGTATGTAGTGGTAGCGTTGTATAAGTATATATACACAAGAATTAGTATAGTGGTATAAATGCATATAATATATATATATATATATATATATATATATATATATATATATATATTATATATATATATATATAAATATAATATATATATAAATTTGAAGTAATAAATAATATAGTAATAATGTATAATATAATAAAATAACTATAATAAGAATGTATATAATAATAAGGAACCAAGCAGGATATATATAATAGTATAGGAAATATGGTATAGTACAAGCAGGATATATGACTTATCATAGTATAGTATAATATATATTTAGTGTAGCAGGATATATAAGAATATAATAATAGTACGATATGTACAGTCTGTATAGTATCAGATTAGGCATATAGTATATAATAGAGTAGTGTCACGTTATGGAAGAGAATATGTAAATAGTAGTAGACAGTATAGTACGGTAATGTTAGTATTTTGTATAGTACAGTACAGTGCTGCATGCATCGATACATTGGTGTGTGCACCATATGTGTAAAACATCAATAGCAAGAGGATGATTATATCATGTAGACAGTATAAGTAATAATGTATAATGTACAACCCCAACTCCCGTTGAAATTGGGACGTTGTATAAAATGTAAATAAAAACAAAGCATTGATTTGCAAATCGTTTTCAACAACCTCTATTCAGTTGAATACACCACAAAGACAATTATTAATGTTCAAACTGATAACACTTTATTGTTTTTTTGAAATTATACAATCTTTTGTAATTTGATCCCTGCAAACACGTACCAAAAAAGTTGGACGGGGGCAACAAAAGACTGGGAAAGTCATGAATGCACAAATAACGCCTGTTTGGAACATTCCACAGGTAAACAGGTTAATCTTAAACAGTTTAATTATCGTGATTGGGTATAACAGGACCATCCTAGAGTCGTTCACAATCAAAGATGGGGCGAGGCTGAAAACCAACACAGAATACTTGTTACCTTTGATCCCTCAGGTGGCTCTGCATTAAAAACTGACGTCATTGTGTAAAGGATATTACTGTGAGGACTCATCGAACACTCAGAAAACCATTGTCAGTTTACATAATTTGTCGCTACACACCCTGCGAGTGCAAGTTAAAACTCTACCATGCAAAGCAAAGCCATACACCAGAAAGGTTTGGTTTGAAAAACAACCAGAAAAACAACCCGAAATACCTTCTCTGGGTCCACTATCATTAAAAATGTGGACTCATCAGACCACAGCACACTTTTCCACTTTGTGTCTAACCATTTCAAATGATATTGTACCCAGAGAAGGCATTTCTGGTTGTTTTCTGGTTGTTTTTTCAAACCAACCTTTCTGATGTATGGCTTTGCTTTGCATGGTATCATTTTTAACGCAGTTTTATCGCAGGTGTAGCGACAAATTATGTAAACTGACAATGTTTTTCTGAGTGTTTCCTGAGTCCTCACAGTAATATCCTTTACACAATGACGTCAGTTTTTAATGCAGAGCCACCTGAGGGATCAAAGGTCACAAGTATTCTGTGTTGGTTTTCAGCCTTGTCGCTTTAGTGATAGCAAGTTCTTCAGATTCTTTGAATGTTTTGATTATATTATGGACTGTAGATGATGAAATCACCCAATTTGCTTGCAATTGAATGTTGAGAAACATTGTCTTTAAACCGTTGGATGATTTTCTCACAGAATTGTTCACAAAGTGGTGAACACCGCCCCATCTTGATTGTGAACTACTGGGATGGTCCTGTGTATACCCACATCACGATATTAAACTGTTTAAGATTAACCTGTTTACCTGTGGAATGTTTCCAAACAGGCGTTATTTGTGCATTCATGACCTTTCCCAGTCTTTTGTTGGCCCCCTCCCAACCTTTTTGGTACGTGTTGCAGGGATCAAATTACAAAAGATTGTATAATTTCAAAAAACAATAAAGTTTATCAGTTTGAACATAAATATATTGTCTTTGTGTGTATTCAACTGAATAGAGGTTGAAAACGATTTGCAAATCAATGCATTCTGTTTTTTATTTACATTTTACACAACGTCCCAATTTCAACGGAGTTGGGGTTGTAATATGAGCATAGTAATAATGTATATATGATAACATATAATCGTATAATGTATATGTAATATAATGTGTATAATAATCAACATAGTAGTATAGGCAATATAATAGTATCCCATGGAGTATATGATATGCTAGCACAGTATTGTATATGAAAATATATGATATATTGTATAGAGGTTAGTATAATATAAACTTAGCGTTGGTATATAATATATAAAAGAGAATATAGTATAAAAAGTATGCAGCAAAGAGAGGTAATATCAATACATTATATAAACACTGATAAAGGAGGCCAGCAGTGTAAGGTATAATGCGGTATGAAAGTCTTGTGTTTCTTCATGGTGTTATTGCGTGGTACCTTATTTGTGGGGCGATTGTATGTCCAGTGTGTGTACTAGTACTGTCACTCTGAATCTTCATCGTCGTACTGTTCTAGCTCCGACAGATTCTTTATTAGTAAGACCTTCGCCTCTTCAGGAGTTCCCTTGAGCTTAATATAAACTTTGCAGTTCGCCGTCCAGGTTGATTGTATCTTCCCTGCCCACCCTCCTCGGATGCGTGCCTGCCTGGCGATGGTGGCGGTCCTCTTCGTTAGATGCTCGTTCATGAAACGTTCGTGTTATTCAACTTTTTCCATTGTTTCAGGAGTGCATTCTTGTTTTTTCTCTGTTTGTGAAAACGGATTATTATGGCCGGTGGCTCTTCTTCTCCATCCCCGGCGGGGGGGCTTCTTGTCTCCTCTTGAAAGAGTGTGACAAGCTTCTATGTCCCCTCCTGTTGATGGTTATTCCCTTCTCCTCCATGAAGTCAATCAGTTGTTGTTCGACCGATGCGGAATCTTCCTCAGTTGGATTATCACGGTTCGAGTCCACAGCCCTTGCATAGGACCGTGGTTTGGTCACCAGACCACTCACAATCACATCATTGTTCATGAGTCTTCGGAGTACTGTTCTAATTCGTCTACCCCGAGTTTTCGAGCAAACTGATCTTTTTATCTTTCTCCAAGTTCAGTCGCGCTTTAATTCTTTTATAGTTTTCATCATTTCCAAGATGTCCTTTGCTGTTTAGACAGAGTGTGTCCATTTCGTTAGAAATATATTCTACACGACTTCCTTAGCTCCTCCATCTCGGACTTCTTTGGAGCCATGTTTGCCCACAGCGTCTCTCACATGCGTGTGCAGGCGGCAACAGCAGCAGCACTCACCGGGCCCGGCCCGGCCTGACAGCAG